>CM021109.1:609829657-609914709 GCA_007115665.2 Sequoiadendron giganteum | reverse complement strand
AACATCCACGTCAGCATGTGAGTCAGCCGGTCTAGCGAATCGGGCTTGGACACGTGGCATGGTGAGTTGCGAAAAATACAGTCAACATCTGCGTCAGCGGACACATCGGCAGGTTCCAACGAATAATGGTTTGACACGTGGCATCCTGGTACTCGCCCTCTTTCCACCCGCGGATGAGTTTGTTCTAACAAAAAATTGTTGGGTTTCGAACCCATATCCTCAACGGCACTAACCGTCCACGTCCACCGTTCGACCACTATTACTTGACTTAACTAAATATAGACAGGGGTTGTTTTTCTTGTTTAAAAATTTGGGTTTATTGTTAAAAGCAATGCCGACGGGGTTGGAACCGTCGACCCCGCAGCCACCAAAATGCTTTATAGCCGTTCAACCACCGAACATTCCTTGATAAATGTGGGAGCTCGGTTGGTTTTGTTGAAGATTCTGAGCCGAAACCTTAACCAAATGGCTAAGTAAGCCATAAACAAGTGAAACTACCTCCAACTATCAAAAACCAGAAGCTATTTGGAGACAAAAGGGTTGTTGTACGAGCTATTTAATGGGGGTTATACATTTAATGAGTGGTTAAGCCTTATTAAGCATATTTTATGTATAAAAGGAGGGGTTTAGGTGTGAGTTTAAGTAATTTTTAAGATAATTTTCAAGAGAAACAGGTGATATGCTAGAGAGTTCTTGTGGAGATTTTTGGAGCCATTTTCGTACATCGGAGTATTGTTATACTGCCGAAGTGCTAGAAGAAATGGTCTTGGTGCAATTTTGTAATTGATTTGGAGATTAATCGGATCGGTCTCACTCCATTGGAGCGGACCTGGAGACGTAGTCACGATTGTGGCGAACTCCGAAATCAAACTCTATTTGCATCTCTCTCTTTCTTTCTCTCACTTTCTTTCATTCTGTTGTTTTCACCTTGTCATTTTAATTATTGTAATTATTTCCATGGGTTAATTTTGTTCTAATTAACTTGGAATAATCATTGTAAAAATTAAGCATTCAATTATGCAATCTAGTCTAGATCCTATACAGATCAAGTGGTATCAGAGCTCAGTTGACTATTATTGCAGTTGTTTTCTTGAATGCTAACGAGATCCAGGATTCAGAAGGGCGAAGGCAAGCTTGAAGACTTTGATCCTGAGATCGGGAAGCGTAGAACATTTCCGAAGATGTCTGTTTCTGGAATGGAGGTTCCTGAAGAAATCAGTGAGCAGGAATTTCGAAGAGCATTCCTTGAGATGAAGGCTAAGGTGGACATTCTTTTTCAAGAGAGACAAGAGCGGAAAGGACATGAAGGAGGTTCGTCAAAGCAAGAGGATCGCAAAGACAAGAAAGGGAAACATCATGGAGATGGTGACAAGCAACCAGATCCACCCTCTTCTTCTTCTCCTCCCTCTTCTCCTTCTTCTCCATCTTCTCCTCATTCTATTTCTTCTAATCCTTTCAAGAGTGGGTATAAGCCTAAAATTTGAACTACCTAAGTATTGTGGTGAATTAGATGCTGAAAAACTAGATGATTGGATTCAACAAGTAGAAGTTTATTGTAGAGTTCAAAACCTCTTTGATGATGCTTCTAGGATCCAGTTAGCCACTCTTCGATTGGGAGGTACAACTCTTACCTGGTGGGAGAGTAGGACTAGAGCAGAAATTTCACAGCATGGTAGAGTCAATTTATCTTGGGCAGAATTTGTTAATACTCTTAAGAAGCAGTTTTATCCCCTAGGACATATGCAATAGTTAATGATGGACTGGCAAATGTTTAGGCAAGGGAAAGGTCAAACTGTCCAAGAGTACACCCATGAATTTAGGAAAAGGGCTATTGCTTTGAATGCTCCTTTGTACACCCAAGATACCTTGTTAAAGTACATAGGAGGTCTTCATTCATATCTTAGACATTCCATTTTGGTATTGAACCCTTGTAATTTGGATGAAGTGTCTATTCAAGCTACACACTTAGAGACAAGGGGTAAAGGTTCCTTTATTGATAAGTTTGATAATGATGTAAAGAAATCTTCTAAGAATGCAGAGACAGGGAAAGGAAAGAAGACAACTACAGTTAAGAAGGATGATAAACTTTCTTGCTCTCATTGTGACAAGAAAGGTCATGATGAAGAACATTGTTGGCAGTTGCATCCAGAACTGAAGCCTAAGTGGGCTCAAAGACAGAATCAGAAACAGAAGGGTAAGGAGAACTCCACAAATGTTGTTATGGATCTTGGTTCCGATTCAGATGATGAAACTAAGATAACAGCTATGGGTATGAAAGGTAAAGCTCCTACTTTCAGTGTTTCCTTTGATAGTTGTGCTTCTACTTCTACAGTTAATGATTTCTCTGAAGATAAAAAAAGGAATGAGCTTTTTCATTTAAGGGTTGTTGCTAAGAACAGTAAAATCGATGCACTCATAGATAGTGGTTCTCAAGCTAATATGATTTCATAAAGTGTTGTAAAGAACTTGGGATTGAAAACTACATTGCATAAGAAACCTTATCCACTAGGTTGGATTTGTGAAAATGATAAGCTGCAAGTAACAAGACAATGCACTTTGAGATTCACAATCACTAGTAAATTTGTGGATGAAGTACAGTTTGATGTGGTTCCACTGGATATCTGTGGGATAGTGCTTGGTAGCCCTTATTTATATGACAGGAAAGCTATTTTCTACAGGGAAAAGAATCATTATCACTTGTTTAAAGATGGCATACAGTATATTGTACATTCTCACAGGATTAAGATTGATCGTTCTTTTGCAAACACAAGACAGTTAAAGAGGGTAATTAATGCAAGTAAAGAGTTAACTCTTATGTCTGTCAGTACAGGTGGTTCTAAACTTGAACTTGGAGTAGCTAACCAGGGTCAGATGTTGCAGGATGCACCCGCAGTACAGCATGAGGGAATGATGATTGAAAGCATTGATGGATCCTTGGGTAAAAATGTTTATGTTGTGAAGGATCGATATCTTGTTGACTTATTCTCTTTCATTTTTGCATTATTGTTCAACTTGATGCTAGTCAATTTTTGTTGGTTAGTGGCTACGACAGTTGATGTAGAAGCTTATGGAAGCGATAGAATAATGTTTATGTTCAACAATATTTCTGCAGTCTTCATTGTGCTTGTGAGCCAGGTATGCAAATGTACGGAGGATACAGGACAAGTGGGGAGGCCAAGTCCTCACTTAATGTCTGAGTAAATGCCACTTTTGGAGGTCCAAAAGGTCTTCAGTGGGGAGGCCTCGATCCGGGGATATTTTAGTGAAAATTGAAGTGTCTCATTTCTCTCCAGAATTAGCACCATTAGAAAGAGCTCGGCGTCCTGATTCCAACGCAACTTGAACAAAGTGAAAAGGAGTCCGTTTGCACAAGTTATGACCAGTCAAACCTTGGGTCAAACTGGGATCAGAGGGCGTCCAGGAAGCGAAAAAAATGATGTCGTCAAAAGTTTTCAAAGTTGGCATCATCGCAAAGAGCTCGTCAAGACGATTCTGACGGCGTTCGTTTTGTCGAAATCCGACATTGGAGGCTCAAGATATAGCTGGTCAAAGTTTCAAGTTGACTTGGTTGACTTGAAGGTACAGTGACGACATCAGCATCCGTACATGATGATGTCAGCACATGTGCAAATCAAAGGTGGACCAATCCGTGGTTGACACGTGTCATCCGTCCGTATGATGATGTCAGCATCCATGTGGCAGCGCAGTCAGCAGTCCGTACGCCACGTCATCATCTGAGTCAACATCCACGTCAGCATGTGAGTCAGCCGGTCTGGCGAATCGGGCTTGGACACGTGGCATGGTGAGTTGCGAAAAATACAGTCAACATCTGCGTCAGTGGACACATCGGCAGGTTCCAGCGAATAATGGTTTGACACGTGGCATCCTGGTACTCGCCCTCTTTCCACCCGCGGATGAGTTTGTTCTAACAAAAAATTGTTGGGTTTCGAACCCGTATCCTCAACGGCACTAACCGTCCGCGTCCACCGTTCGGCCACCGTTACTTGACTTAAATAAAAATAGACAGGGGTTGTTTTTCTTGTTTAAAATTTTGGGTTAATTGTTAAAAGCAATGCCGGCGGGGTTGGAACCGTCGACCCCACGGCCACCAAATTGTTTCATAGCCATTCAACCACCGAACGTTCCTTGATAAATGTGGGAGCTCGGTCGGTTTTGTTGAAGATTTGGAGCCGAAACCTTAACCAAATGGCTAAGTAAGCCATAAACAAGTGAAACTACCTCCAACTATCAAAACCAGAAGCTATTTGGAGACAAAAGGGTTGTTGTACAAGCTATTTAATGGGGGTTATACATTTAATGAATGGTTAAGCCTTATTAAGCATATTTTATGTATAAAAGGAGGGGTTTAAGTGTGAGTTTAAGTAATTTTTAAGATAATTTTCAAGAGAAACAGGTGATATGCTAGAGAGTTCTTGTGGAGATTTTTGGAGCCATTTTCGTACATCGGAGTATTGTTATGCTGCTGAAGTGCTAGAAGAAATGGTCTTGGTGCAATTTTGTAATTTTTGGAGTTAATCGGATCGGTCTCTCTATTGGAGTGGACCCGGAGACGTAGTCACGTTTGTGATGAACTCCATAATCAAACACTGTTTGCACTTCTCTTCTTCTCTCTCTTTCTTTCTCTCATTTCCTTCCTTTCTGTTATAATCACCTTGTTATTACTTTCATTTTGTTATTTCCATAAGTTAATTTTGATTTAATTAACTTGGAATAATCATTGTAAAAGCATTGTAAAAGTTAAGCATTCAATTCTGCAATCTAGTCTAGATCCTATACAGATCACTAGAGTTGATCATATTGTTGCAATATGGTCTGAGACTCCTAGCTCCCAGTAAATGTTCTTGATGCAAAGGGTGTGAGATGTGCTTGTGGTTGTGTTGCAGCAATGTGTGGTTTCATACAAGGTGTCTGTGTAAGAGGATCCCTGATGGTATGGAGTTTCTTATGATTTTGTTCAACCATGGAGTATTGTGTTTGTGTTGGGTGTTTCGACTTAGCACTGAAGGTGGTTTCTCAGTTGCTCTGTTTGCATGGAGGCTATGAAGGTGATCTTGGTGGTCTGCAAATTTTGTATAGCCTGGCTCTCTCATATGCTTGTGCATGACTGAGGTTTTGGAACTGGTCTGAAATGGACCTGTTGTTCCTGTTTACCTATTTCTTGCACTCACATGTTTCAGTTTCATGTCTTTGGCTTTGAAGGTTTTTTGTAGATTTTTCTAAAAAATTATATGATGCATATTCATATTTTTCATTGTTCTAGTTAACCGTGATGGTTGTGTGCATAATCTTGAGTCGCCTAGATGAGCAGTGAATATGGATATACTTGGATTTTTTATAAACACTAAGGTTTTGCAGGTTTACATGGTCAAGGAAAACTTGTGGTGTGTGGAGCTGTTGTTCAGCTATTTTCTAGACCTTGGCTTCTGGGGTGTAACTAGATGAAATAGTTGTAGTTTGACATGGTTTGAGGAGGTGTGATGTCTTCTCAACATGAGAGTGTTGGTATGTATTTTTCATTCAACATTCTTGTGGTGTTTTCTTTGCTGGTTTCCTAGACTATGGTGCTTGAGTTCTAAATATAATTGATAAATCGGATCTGTTGTTGATCTAGTGTTTGAGTCAAGTTGTCTACATGGGTTGTTCCCTTTGATTATCTCAGTTTTGCAATTTTCAATATGATGATAGATTTGCAAGGTTTTCATTGAAGTGGATCTATGGGTTGTGCATTTTTTGGGTTGTCTTTACCTACATGTTTGTTGTGAGTGAACTCAGAAGTGGACTGTCATTATCCACGACGTTGCTTTTGTGATGGTGCAGATTTGTTAGTTGACCTTGTATGTGGTCACTTGTGCATTGACATGTTTGTTTTGAAATGAGAGGATGGACAGTGTTTAAGTACCTGATTAGTTAGTGATGGGGACTTGAAGCATGTGAATCATGATGTCATGGAAAGCTTGTTAGATTTACTAGTGTAAGCTTTTGACAGTGATGGTTTGGTCAGTTATGATGTTTGGAGAGCTCGATTTCACATTTCAGTGGGAGTTTTAGTAGTGAATGTGGATTCATCACTTGGTGATGAATGATCTTCTTTGATGTTGTAGATGCTTCTAGTGGGACTCTTAGATCCTGTTGTCGAGGAAGAGTTATTTTGCATCTGCATGGTCACTATTTGAAGATGTGCAGCATCTTGGAGCCATGGAGGACATTGTTATTTTTTTGGATGAGATGTTGGTTTAGAGTTTGTTTTCTTTATGTCATGATTTAATCTTACTTGCAGTTTTGGCATGTTTCTTTGCTCTTGAGATCATATCTTGTTCACCTGAACCATGGTATCTCCTAAGGGGGATGTGTAGATCATGGTGTCATGATAAGTTCTTGTTCCTAGGTTTGGAGCTTTGACAGTGGTCTGGTGTTTCTCTATGTTTTGAGTACTTTGGTCATATATTGGAGGACTTCATGTTTAGTGCAGTAATGAAGGTTGGAGTTAGCATGAGATGACAGGTTGTTGGTACTCATGGATGCATGAAGGATAAGGTGAGTCTGGAATTATTTTGAGAATGTTGTTGTTATAGCTGAAAGTCTGAGTAGCGTGCACCTTAGTTGAATGCGATTTCTCTTGGGTAAGTCACGATGGCTTGTATATCTTGGAGGAGGATCTTTTCTTTTCTTCTAGGTCTACTCAGCAGTGAAGTTTATTTGAAAGGTGTTTACCCATTACATGTTTCAGATGTCTTGTATTATGTTTGTTTTCATGATATGAATATTGAGTTATTTTAAGATTCTCGATGATTCATAATGAAAGGTGGACAACATAGTTGATCTCCTTGTGTTTTTTGAGGATTGATAGGAGATGGTTAATGGGTTAGTGTAATCTTCTTTGAGGTTCTTACATCCATGGAACTGTTGGGTGTTGTTATGGATTTTCCCTTTGGGATGTGAACAAGATCATTCTTGACACGACTGGCTTTTAGAAATGTATGTAGGAGGATGCTACATGTTATGATTTGTTGTTTCTCTTTTTTTTGGTTTTCTTTTTCTAAATGTTCTTGACTTTAGATGTGAGATGCTTTTTTGGAGCCGAGTTGGTCACATTTTGTGGTCATGTGTTGTCACTTGGGTGATGACACAAAGGTTCCTGTGCCTCTTTCTTCAATCAGATATGAAGGTTTTCTTAGAAGAGCTCTAGAAGATTGTTGAGAGAAATGTTTCTTGCAATAGGTGGTTGTAGGTTGTGCATATTAGTGTGATTGTTCCTCAGAACTAAATGGTTAAACATTTCTTTGTGCAGGTGATTGGTGCACTTAGTGTGTCTGGATCACTTGTGATGATGATTTGTTTACATTCATCTAGAAAATACCCTTGTAGTGGGAGTACCTGGACGTGTTTGGTCTTTTGACTGGTTGACACATGGTGCTTGTTTTTTCTGTTGATGGGTGGTTATGTGATGGCATGATTTTACTGATGGTCATACCTTTGGGGTATGGGTGATTGGATGGATTAGCATGAGTTGCGTATGCTATTTTTCAGTCACGTGGGTTTGATCAATTGGATGGGGGTAGTTAGTTGTCTGGTTGCATTTCTAGCTGATGGTTTTATCTTGTTCTGGAGAATTTTTTCTCATTATGTGTTCGCGTTGTACTTTGTTGTTGCTATTGTGGTGCCTTTGCTGCCTGAAGGATCATATGTTTGTGTTCCTAAGACTGGTGCATTTTTTGCCTTGGTGTGTTCTTGTGTTTAAAGTTGTTGCCTGAGATGGTGGACATTTTTGAATGTCGTTGCAGGTGTCTTGGAGCGTGAAGGTTTGGTTTGGTCCTTGTTCGCATTTTGGAGGAACCCTGAAAGTCTTTGTCAAGTGGGAGATTACTGGGAAAGTATGCCTCAACTTTCTGGTCTTTCCCCTTGAATATTTAGGTGATTTCTTCATGTTTCTGGTCTTTACCACCATACCGTTGCAAGCTTACCTTGGTGGCGCAGTTGTGTGGTTTACCACTTTACCACTGGCCACCTTACTTGGTCTAGTGGTTGTGTGGTGTTACTGCCCTACCACGACGATCTTCTTCATGTCTAGTGGTGGCACGGTAAGTGGCGACAGTCTAGAAGGCGGTTACCGCCTTACTGCAGGGTGCTCCTTCTGGTGGTGCGATAGTGCGGTGAGCGGTAGGTTGGTGAAGGGTTCGGTTACCTCCCTACCATGGGGGTCGCTTGGAGGTGGCGCACTGGCAATAGCGGTTTGGTTCTGGTAGTTACTGCTCCACCATGGGTGGTGAGATCCCTCACTGCGGTGGTCGCGGTGAGACCACTAGCGGTCTGCCTGGGCGGTCACCACTCTACCGCGGTGAGACCTAGTGGTCTTCACGGTAGCGCAGTGAGAACACTGACGGTCAGGCTGGCGGTTACCACCACACCATGGTATGTCATGGTCAGGGCAATGGTAGTGCGAGCCTGTCAAAGTCGGAGAGCTCGAATGGGTATATCGCCACACCGCAAGGAGTCTCGATGAGCTCAACACTAACGCGGGGAAGTCTGGGTGAGCTCGGGCGGGCTCACCGCAATACCACAGTTGGGTTGCCTGAGCTCAGTGTGGTAGCACGGTGGAACATAGAGGTGAGATCGAAGCTCGACCAACCGAGCTCGACCGAGCTCGCCAAAGTCAAAGCGACGAATGAATGAGAAATTGACACCTGGCAAGATCTTTATGATCTGATTGGCCGAAGCTTTATTTTCTGATTGTGATTGGGTTGCATTATTGAATGGAGGTTGACAGACATGTCTGAAACCGATTTAATGTTGTGTGGCTTGATACATGTTGATTAAGCGATGCACATTATCAGGGAATGGTCGAAGCTTGCAGGTAGGATAATTAATTATCCTGATGACCGTTGAAGGCTTTGTTTGGAAGAACAGGTTGGCATACAGTAAGAGATTATATGCAATCTCGTGTGTAGTCACATGAGTATGAGTGAATAGAGAGATAGACAAAGAGAGTGTTCGAGAGGTCTTTACCGTGAATGCTTAGTCTCTCAGTTCTGCAAAGATGTGAGCTTGTGAAGGCCAAGTGACTGAGTTGGCCATGATGCTGGTTGAGACAATCAACTGAGGAGCTAAAGGGAATCTACATGGTATGTCTTTAGAGACATTGAAACTATGTGAAGGTTATGTTTATTGTGTTTCCTGTATATTTCTCCAAATGGACAAGATGTAATCTCCTGAAGAGCATAGCTCTATGTTTGCATTGTAACCGAGTTTTGTTACTGAATAATACAAGTGAGCTGAGTGTTTTAGAGGGTGGGGTTTTTTACCAAAAAAGGTTTTCACCACGTAAATCTATGTGTCCACATGTTTTGTCTTTCATGGTTGTTTGATTCAGTTTCTTGAATCTATGCTTGTGTTGAATATATTATATGTTATGCATTTACTTTTCTCAGAGGATCAATGGGGGATTTACTATGCCTGTTTCCACTTTATGGCATAGTTGTTTGTGTCTTTGTTGTGATTTGAATAAAAATCACTAAGGCACTATTGTCTTAGACATTCTATCTATCATGATAGACCTGTCTCTTATCCCCAACAAAAGCAACCAACTCTTAGATATGTGAAAGTGGGGAATTGCAGGTAGAGGCAATCATACTTATTTACCGTTATCTAAGCCTCTTTTGGCACTCTTTTTTCTTTCCTGCTCAAGATTAAAATCACACAAAAATGGAGCAAAGAATGCAAAGATTCCTTGGTGATCTCAGCATAGGAGTCAATACTAGGGCATATGAAGGCTTTGTCAAGAAACTATGCATCTAGCCTTATGACTACATCACCATTGGTATCCCTAACACTTTTGTCATTTCTATTGTAATGTGATACAAATTGAAGGAAAAAATCTGGATTATGTGCTACAGTAGGAAAAGAAGCCACCATCTGAATGTTAATTTGTGCTATGCACCTCATACCATCATCTAACAACTGCTTCATTGTTCTATCCAGAAATTTAGACATGTCAACATGCCCAATTTCAGTGTCTTTGATCTCATCTATATTTGATGACACTGAGGTAGCTGAAAAGACACCCTAATATTTATACTTCATTTATTTTTCCTTACTTGGAGAAGGATATGTCATTTGAGGAGCAACTAACAAAGAAGATAATCTTGTGGGAACATAGATATGAAATTCTCGAAATATGTGCTCAAGAAATTGCATGACAAAGTTCATTATTTTTCAATGTTAGAAAAGCTTGCACGGTTGGCATTTGCAATGGTGGGAGAATTTAGACTGATTGCATGAGCTTAGAGGGTTGTGATGGAAGCAAAAAATAGAGCACAAGTGGTCAAACTGGCAAAAAGGAAAAATTTCCCCCAAGTGTTAGGAAAAAAATTCATATTGGATGTAAGGTCACTAAAAATCAACGCCTTTGCAGGTGATTTGATGTAAAAAGTGTTGTAGTGCTGAAAAATAGCGCTTTTGCATCCTTAGTATGAATTTTGCAAAAGGTTTGCAAAGTCTCAAAAATTTGTCAACTTTGCAAGAGGAAGTAACTCTGTTTGTGCAAAGTTGGAGAAAAATTATGACTCTACATGAGGTATTTTATTTTGAGTGCAAGGTCGGTATTTTTCAACAACCTTGCATATGAGGTAGAACACTTGTATTGATATGTGATGTTGGATTGGTGAAATTCACTGACCCTACATCTTACATTGAGTTTTCATGCATAAGCGGGGAAAAACCCCGCTTGTGCACTTGACTTGAGAAGTTCATTTTCCTTATGCATGAGCATCAAAACTCTTTGCCAGTGCATTTGAAATAGGTTTATAGCTTATGTAATAGTAGTGAAAAATACCACTTCTACAAGGGTAAAACTTTGTATAAGTTCGTGATCAGGAATTAAACGTTCAAACGGCTAAAAGCACCACTTCAACACCATAACGTGCATCAAATTGAGTCTATGCCATGTCGAGGAAAAAACTCGCTTACGCATATTGATTTCATAGTTATGTGATAGCAACAAAATCCACAGACTCTGCAAGGGTCAAGCATCCTAATGTTTTAAGCAAAAAAAATCACTGTGATCTCACCGTATCAAAAGGAATAAACATAGCTCAACAGTATGACCTCACCTAATCAGAGAAACTCCCCGCTTATGTATTCGAGAATAAGGGTTAGGTTTACTATTTTAATGGCTATGGAAAATGGGTTTGACGGTAATGAGACAATGTACACGCGTTGGTTGGGGTTTAAACCCCAAACAATGTGATAACCTTTTACATCACATAGCAATACAAACTTGTTAATGGCAAGAAGTAAGGAAACTAGGGTTCGACCAAAAGTAATGAAAACTAAAACAATGTATAGATAGTAACCATTGAAACCTTTTAAGAAAGTGATTTCAAACACAATGAAAATGAAAATAAGAAGAAACCCTAGATACAAACTATAGAAATCTAAATTTGATCACTTTCATATGATCAAAATCGTCTACTCTATCTATCTATGTCACTAATATTGATTAAATAATTTATTTAATCATTATTTCATTTTCTGCCTAAGGTTCCTAAAGTATGTAATTGAATAAATTAAATACTTTACCTTATACTTTTTCTTCTCTAAATTAAATAAATAAGACAATTTGTTTAATTTAGTCATTTGACCTATTTGGATTAAAACCAATTTTTAATCCCTCTTCTCTCTCCTTGTCACATTCTCCATAATCCTCTTTTAATCTAGATTAAATTAATTAATCTATGATTAAGATGTGCACCACTTAATCAAGATTAGTGTCACATCCTCCATAATCTCCCACTTACCTTTAATCTCTCATTAATTATCATAATCTTGTGTTTGCACAACCTTAATCAAAATAATTAACCACATTTGGCATACTTTTTTCTGGTCAACCTTTCCACTTGCCTTTCTTGACCTTGACTCTCTTTCCCATATGAATTTTTAATTCACATTTATTCACCCAAGACTCCTCTCTTCCCCATGTGAATTTTTAATTCACTTTTATCTTTTCAAGGTCCACCCTATCCCCATGCAAAGTTCTAGAAGGCTCGACTTGTCACTTTACATATGCCAAGGACTTCTAGAAGCCCTGACTTGTCACATCACCCACATGTGACAAATCTCCAGCTTTTTAGAGACCCCCTTTTATCCAATAAACTCTCCAAAGAATGTGAATTTTTATTTTCTCCAACCACTTCCCTTTTTCCCATGGAGATTTTTGAAGAATTATAAAATTCCTCAAATGTCTCTTTCATGTTCATTTGGGGACAAAAAGTTCATTTTTGAGGAAATCTTTTCATCCCCCAAGGTACCTACAAAGTACTTGTCCTTCATCCACCTCATGTACTTCTCTTCCACCTCATTTCCACATCACCCCACCCTAGGCCATCTCACATTCCACATATCAAGATGTGAGGGCTTGTGAGTCCTCAACTCACCATAACCCTTAATCTTGGCTTTGTTGGATCAATCTCAACCGTGGAATTCTCTAGAGAATTCAAATTGTCCTATAAATACCCGGGTGATCCCACAATACTGGTTTAAAATTTTTGGGCAAACCGGACACTAAACTGATTTTTTTACCTAAATTTTCACTTTCAAACTCTTATAGTGGCTAAACCGTGAGGAATTTGAAGATGATGCAAACTAGTGATTTGTGACATTTTGTCTATAAATTCTAAATATATTTTCTTCAATTTTTTTGGAATCAAATTGCACTTATTTTTCCATCTCCTTCAAAAACTAGTTTTTTTTTTAAAACAACATTTTTAAGGAGTGATGTTCATCGTATACAATATAATTTTTTTTGTATGAAGGATAAAATTCTATTTTTTTTTAATTTAGATTTGTAACTATGATATCTAGCACTTTCATTTGGTTTTATAGTGTTTTATTAAATATTTTTTCCTTAATCAAGTTTCAAAGTCAAACCAATTATAATTGAAACATAAGCGGACTGTATACAACATAACTTTTTCTATATGTATCGAAATTAAAATTAATTTTTTTTAATGGATCAAGGACATCAATACTCAACCTGAATATATTTTTTAAAATCTTATTTTGATAATCTGCTATTTTTCCAATGTGCATAACAAAGAGCTTGATTTTCGATGAAATACCTATGTTTAATAAAACAAAAAAAACACATACATAATAAAACTAAAACATATTAAAATTATATTTGTTTGATAGCTCGTTCCAAGGACTACCATGATCATTTCAAATAAATTTTAAATGAATTCATTTGATCCCCCAAAAGGTAAATCAAAAGTGATTTTTTATCAACATTTTGATAGGTGCAAAAGAGACTTCGTTGCAGGTATCGTTTAAAACTAACGGGGTTCTATCTAAGGTAGTTTGATCTAAGGTGGTTTGATCAAAGCCTCTTCAATTGGAATCCTTAGAAATTTTTAAGGCTTAAATCATTATATTTTCTCAAAATATATGATTTCAGCAAAAATCAGAATCTCCCAAAAATTGTAAACCAGCTTTGTGGGATCACCCACTCCCTCATTTCTCTCATTTCGGAATCAAGTCTTTTACTATCAAAACTCTTGCAAAATTGTCATTTGAGCTCTCATCTTCCATAGATTTTAGCATCTCATTATTATCATATCTCCATCCATCTTGCATATCACTTTGCACATTTAATTTAGTTTGTTATCCAAAGAGCACACAAATCTTCAAGGATCGAAGGGCCAACCAAGGAATGAGCAACATGAAGGTATAATCAACTTCAATTTTTTGTATCTTGCTTTCATGTTTATCTTTTCCTTAGGATAATCATTGAGGTGTTCTCTTTTGTGTTAGTTCTTCTTATTGCATCATTGATTATTTAGCATCTCACATTAGAACATAGCATTTTAGGAGATCACATTTTTGGCACACCGGGTGGGACCCACAAACGGGTCTCTTTGCTTTATGTTTGCTTTTGTTTAAGTTGTTTGCAGATTCAGGTCACAGAGGGGCGAATTTTCCTCGTAGAGGGGCGGACTTGCCCTCCTGGGCGTTGCAGAGGGGTGGATTCGCCCTCCTGTTCTGATGTTTTCTAACAGTTTTCACTATAGAAGTATGGATATGCCCTCTTGTTCTGACGTTTTTTGACTGTTTTCACTCCAGAAGTGTGGATATGCCCTCTTGTTCTAACGTTTTCTGACAATTTTTACTGCAAAAGTACAGATACGCCCTCCTGTTCCGACATTTTCTAACAGTTTTTACTGTAGAAGTGCGGATATGCCCTCCTGTTCTGATGTTTTCTAACAATTTTCTACAAAAGTGTGGATACGCCTTCCTGTTCTAACGTTTTCTAATAGTTTTCTACAGAAGTGCGGATACGCCCTCCTGTTCTAACGTTTTCTAACAATTTTCTGCAGAAGTGCAGATACGCCCTCTTGCTCTGACGTTTTCTAATAGTTTTCTACAGAAGTGTGGATACACCCTCCTGTTCTGACGTTTTCTAACTTTTTTCTGTAGAAGTGTGGATACGCCCTCCTATTCTGACGTTTTCTAACCGTTTTTGCAGAAGTGCAGATACGCCCTCCTATTCTGACTTTTTCTAACAATTTTTTTCAAAAGTGCGGATATGCCCTCCTGTTCTAATGTTTTCTAACTATTTTTTGCAAAAGTGCGGATACGCCCTCCTGTTCTGACGTTTTCTAATAGTTTTCTACAGAAATGCGGATACGCCCTCTTGTTTCAACGTTTTCTAACAGTTTTCTATAGAAGTACGGATACACCCTCCTGTTCCAACGTTTTCTACCAATTTTTTATAGAAGTGTGGATATGCCCTCCTATTGTGATGTTTTCTGACAGTTTTCACTGCAAAAGTGCAGATGTGCCCTCCTGTTCTTACATTTTCTAACAGTTTTCATTGCAGAAGTGCGGATACGCCCTCCTATTCTGACATTTTCTAACATTTTTTGTAGAAGTGTGAATACGCCCTCCTATTCTGATGTTTTCTAATTGTTTTCACTGCAGAAGTGCGGATACGCCCTCCTGTTTTGATGTTTTCTAACAATTTTTTGCAAAAGTGCGGATATGCCCTCCTATTCTGACATTTTCTAACTGTCTTCTACAGAAGTGCAAATACGACCTTCTGTTCTGACGTTTTTGACAATTTTCACTGTAGAAGTGCAGATACTTCCTCCTGTTCTGATGTTTTTGATAGTTTCCTGCAGAGGGGCGGATACGCCCTCCTGTTCCAGCATTTTTCACTGTAGAGGGGCAGATTTGCCCTAAATAAAACGTTTGAGAAAGTTAAAAGGTTGCATTTTAGATTCGTTTTTGCCTCTATTTTTCGCTGTTTGGAGTTCTAAACCTCTAACCCAGTTTGTTGGTGGGTGAAGTCAAAATTTCTTGTTGATACTTTGCAGTATTTTTGTTGAAATTCGTAAAGAAAAAATAAATAAAAACAACTAACATTTGCTTGCAAGGCCTTTATTTTATTTGAATTTTAAATTTTTCCTTACTGTTTTATCTATTCACTTAGTATAATTAGAGGGAAGTAATGCTTATGGTTTGTTGTGTTTGTTTTTATTTATGTTACCCTAAGGGGGCATTTGTTTGTTTTCACCTTCCCCTTGCACTTTGTGCAGATCGGGGGGGTAGTTGGAAATGATTAGTGTCTTCTTCTTAGAGGGACCTGCTTGGGGATTTCATCACTCCAAGGGATGATCCCAACCATGCATACTAGTGAGGTATACAAAGGGGGGAGATCCAAAGCCGTACCCCAATCCATTTGCGTCATAATTGGCGGAGCGTCGAAACTAGGGTGATACCTAGATAGACGAGAAGAGTTGGTATGAGTCTTTCAGTATCTCGTTGGGGTTCTCGACTCACGCTTGTGATAGATTGGTGTTCATGGTTGTGTCTCACGTACTAAGCGTATATCGAAGACTCCCTAGAAACTTTGTTCATCCTAGAGTAAGACCTTTGCCGGCCATACCCCTTAACACTAATCATAGGATTGTGCTTGTTCAAAGTGTCTTTCTATGAAAAACCAATAAATTTTGATAAGTCAGCCTCATTGAGTCATTTCAAGTCCATACCATAATCTCATCATCCAAACCGAGTCACTGTTTTCCTATAGAGGGGCGAATTTGCCCCACTTTTTCAACATTTTTCATTGCAGAAATATGGATACGCCCCCTGTTTCAGCATTTTTCACTGCATAAGTGCAGATACGCCTCCTTGTTTCAACATTTTTCACTGCAGAAGTGCAGATACACCCTCCTGATCCATTGTTTGACTGTAGAAGGGCAGATACACCCTCTTGAACAGATAATTTCATCCATTTAACCTTTCCAAACCTCCGTTTAACCACTCTGAGTTTCCATTTGACCGTTTGACCAATCCAAACATCCATTTGACCATTCCAAGCCTCCATTTAACCTTTCTAAACGAGCATTTACCACATTCACATTGATCATTTCACAATTTGGGAAACCCATTCTACCATCTTATCGTGTGACCTAAACATTTCCATCAAGACATCTTCCATTTACATTCATCTTCATCTCTCAACACAAAATCCCTTAAACCTTGTTTTAGGAGTTATCTCCTGAATTGACCAAGGTGTTAAGTTTGATCGCTATCCTACATATCAATCATTGTCTTCAACCTAATCAATCTTCTTCTATCTTGACGTGTATTTGTGTTGTAAGTCAGCATCATTGGCCCAAATTAATCCTCTTCTATCTCAAGGTAGATTCGATGTCGTGATCATTGGTTTAGCCAGTTTAATCCGATCAACCAATGTATTAAATCACCTAGGGTGATTTTCGAATTGGGTTTAAGACCCTTTCCATCAACAATATTAATTCATCATCCAATCCAAAACAAACTTATCCTATCATATCCTCTAATCTAGTCTCAATCTAAGCTCCAATCCAATTCTAATATGAGCATTAATCCCATCATCCTAATCTGAGATTTTATTCAATCCCAATCTGAGCTTTCATCCAATCCCCATATGAGCTTCCAATACATCATAGTTCTCTATCCATCATCTATTTTTTCCTACTAATTTGTATCCATCATGAATCTTTATCCCCCTCTCACACAACCAATAATAGTAGTCAAGGGAAATCCTAACTCCGTTGATGACGATAACAAAAATCTTGTTGATCATGAAGATTGTTATATAGATCCCCTTGATGCTATCATTGCTAGCAAGCTCTCTCCAATCGCCTCCCAAAATCCCACTACTTCGAACTGTCCCACCATGCCTTCATCTACATCTAATAACGATCCTTATGCTACCCTTGACAAGGGATATCCAACATCCTCACCATCAACATATTCATCATGTCCTCCCTTTCAACCTCTATCCTACCCAAGCTCCATATCCTCCTCTCCTTATCATCATCAACAATCCCAATACATCTACCTTAATCCCACATCTCAATCTTCCCATCCTAATGCCACACCCACACCTTCCTATCACAATCCCCCATCCCAATATTCCTCCTATCCTAATCCACCATATCAATCCGCTTATCCTAATCCATCATCCCTATCATTCTATGCCAACTCACCATACATTTATTCCTATGGTGGTTCACCACCTCAATATTCTTGTTCTAATCCAACATCCACACCTTCCTATCGCAATCCCCCATCCCAATACCCTTACATTAATTCCACATCTTCCTACTATTACTCACCATCCCAATCTTCCCAATCTAATCCCAAATCCACATCCTCCTACATCACTCCCCCTTTCACTACATTATATCTTAATCCTCGATCTAAACATAACCCACCTCCAACCACTCCTAGTCCTCCATCTAGTCCCATCCACTCATCTAATCATAATCCTCCATCTCCTCCTATTTCTACATCTAATCCTCATCCACCCATCCACTCATCTAATTCTCCAATCCCTAACCCTAATCCGCCATCTCCTCCTAGTCCTCCATCCATTTCCATCCCCTCATCTAACCCTAACCCACCAATTCCTCATCCTAATCCTCCATCTCCTCCTAGTCCTCCTTCCAATCCCATCCCCACATCTAATCCTAATCCTAATCCACCAAATCCTAATCTTCCATCCATCCTTGATCCTCCATCCATTATCATCACTCTACCTGATCCTAAATCCCTTCCAAATGTCACCCAAGGACTCATAACAGAAGAGACACCATGCCATTCCACTCTATCATGTACTATTACTAGTGATGGGGCCCTCCTCCATCCTACACCTATCCCTCCCATCACCATTCCTGATACCGTCCAAATGGTTGAGTCGGTCAAACCCATTGAATCCATTAAATCCCCATCTTCTACTACTAGATCCACCCAATCCATTGAAGACATCCACTCCCATCCTCCTAGTCCTAATATTCACAAACTTCAATCCAATGACCTTCATGAATCCTCCATCCTCCTATCTCCCCCAATTGAGGAGTCCCTCCAAAACTCATCCATCATCATACATCCCCCACAAGATGAGTCATGCCAAGAGCTTGATCCAAAGCATACAAGCATATCCCCTCCAAATCAAGATCCTACCATCCCATCCACTACATCCCAAGATCATAGTCCCCCATCCATCCCATCTCATGATTCCTATCCTCCCATCCACCCCATCTCAAGATCACACTAGCTCATCCACTCCATCCCTTGATCCCCTTTGCATTACAGATCCAATCACTCCATCCCAAGAGCCCTTATCATCCACTACCATAAATCCATATCCCATCATAATCCCCAATTCCTCTCCTAATCCCTTATCACTCATTCCTCCTAATGTGGCTATCCCCTCATCTCCATCACATGATCCTTCATCGCCCATCGCAACGCCACTTTTGTGACACCTTCGTCACATTACACTTATCCGTGGTGGCCTTCTTATAGAAGAAAATAAACGCGTATGCACCACTCTACCTCTTCCACCTACTAATGTGCTTGCATCATGCTTCCAAGAGAATAAGCATCCTACCATAAATCACATGCTACATAACATGAACTATCAAGGAAAAGGTTTAGTCCTTCATGAGCCAAGTACTTTAGAGCCCATGCAAGTCAAAGAACATCCAGGCACACATGGTCTTGGATATCTCTCCCAAAATCCGCACTCTAAAGATGTTGGTACAACCTCCGTACATCCTAAACGACCTCTTCTAAAGGTATAAGAGGTACTTTCCATCATTCTACCAAGTCATTTTCCGCCATCCCCCCTCCTCCATCATATTACCTAAAAACAACCATCCATATTCGTCCCTCATCATCTCAATCCATTTTGGGTCCTTATGTCCCTCCATCCATCATTGCTCATCCTCCATTTACTATGGGTTCTTATAGCCCTCCATCAAACCCCACACATTTTCTGTATACACAGTCCATTTTGGGTCCTTATATCCCAAAATCACCCCCTCCATCTACACATAATCCCTATAACCCTACCTCCATCGCTCCACATCATCCATCTCCTCGCACCTATCCCCTTGCTACTAAATTCACTTTGGATGCCAAATAAAAAATGTATAAATCCAAACATCCACATGAATCTAAAGCTCCTCATGTCCCCTTCAAAAGATATGTTGAAGAAAAGAAAAATCAAGTCCAAAATCCAAATCAATCCAAAAGGCCACAAAGGCCCACCAAATAAAAAATAAAAACCAGGTGGATCCCAAAGAAAAAAGGTGTCATACCTTCAATTTAAAAGTCCATAACGACATTCAAAGTTTCTATTCCCCCACAAAATCATTCACCTCCTCCATCTTCTAAATCTATTTTGGGTCCCTACATCCCAAAAATCACTATCCCAACTCCTCCATTATCGCTACCCTCTCCATCTATTCCTCCACCTATCTTTTCACATCCACCACATGTGCCAATGTTGGTCCTGAACACCTTCCCCTATCACACATCTGCTCCATCATTCCATCCATACACTTTTCAACACCCCATCCACTATCCCCCCTATCTCCCTCGTTCAATCCCTTTGATTCATCCTCTTGCATTTCATTTCTTCTACTAAGGTTGTACCAACATCCACTGGTCATTTTACACATGGGCTCTTATTACCTCATATGGAACTTGATGCTTGAGTCATTCATCCATCTCCTTATTAACTATCCTCCAAATCCACATATCCATATCCCTATGTTTATCCATCTTCATCCACATTCTAGTCCAAAAATAAATAAAATAAATCAGAAAAATACAAATAAATAAATAAATATAGTAAAGAGAAAATCATTTGTCCAATAGTGAAAACTTGGCAAACAAGCGCCTTAAATAAGTACCATGGTGAAAACCTGGCAAACAGGCATCATGCATAAATTCCTCATCTAGTCTCCTTCCACAATTGGGGGCAACATCCACTTACGCATTCCTTTCCTCCATCTCCTACATTTGCCTATCTTCTGCATCCTATCCCATTTATCCCCCTCCCTCCATCTTCCTTGTGATCTTGATAAATGTAGGGGCAAACCTAGATACATTCTTTGGACATCTCTTGCTATATATTCCCCTCATCCATACACTATCATTTTCCTTATCCTCTCCATCTACTTTTTTGATCCATACTTATTATCTACATCCATCTACCGTCATCATCCATCCATCATGTCAACCATCTTGCTATCCCTCTTTCCTCGTCATGCATGACACATCTAGAGTGGGGGAATCTCCTTATTTTTGATAGAGTCCTTGGCGACATCGTCCATCCCTCCCTCCATGTAATATTTTTCATCTCCCCATCCCTCCCGTCTTGATATCCATCCATCTCCCCATCCTTATCTTCCTATCTACCCGTCCACTAGTCCTTGTCCATCTTTTCATCCTTATCTCTTCATCCATTTATCTACCCAGTAATCCATGTCATCTTTTTAAATCCTTATTATTCTATCCATCTATCCTAGCATCTTTCTATTTCCCTACCTTCATCATCCATCCATTTACTTATATTTTTCCTCCTATCTCATAATCCCTTGTCATTGTTATCTAGCTATAGGCTACCCCCATGCACTCCAACGCCATTCACATCCTAATTCATCTATCCTATCTATTTCCTACATCTTCCTCCTATCCTATTTTTCTTCATCATTCATCTATACATCCTCTCATCCTCCCAATTCATCTTCTAATAATCTAGACCACTATCCCATCCCTGAGCTTTGCATAAGCCACATCCTACACATATCCACCATCCCATCCACACGGCCTATCCTGGCTCATCATATCACCATTCTTCATGTGTCTTCTCATCATGGTCATCTCATTGTTTGTCTTTGTTCTTGTGTCGAACTATGTTGCCCCTATGCTTTCATGTAGGCAAGGTCTATCATTTGATCCACCTCCGGGGCTCTATCTTTTGTTTGTCTTGTCATCCTCCATCGTATATCTTTGGCCTTGTGTCAAACTACGTTTCCCCTGCGCTTTCATGTAGGAAAGTTCTATCATTTGATCAGCCCCAGAGGCTCTATCTTTTGTCTGTCTTGTCATCCTCCATCATCTGTCTTTGGCCTTGTGTCAAACTAAGTTGCCCCTGCACTTTCACATAGGCAAGGTCGATCATTTGATCCACCCCCGAGGCTCTGTCTTTTGTCTGTCTTGTCATCCTTCATCGTTTGTCTTTGGCCTTGTATTGAACTACGTCAACCCTGCGCTTCCACGTAGGCAAGTTCAATCATTTGATCTGCCCCCTGGGCGTTTGTCCGTCTAGTCTTTGTCATCCATCAAGGTCTTCATTTTCCTCTCCTCGCTTTTATCCATGGTCTTTATTGAACTACGAGGGCTTTGTGCTTTCATGTAGGCAAGGTTGATCTTTGATCAACCCTCAAGCCCCTAGGTCTTTAGGGTGTGATGGTCTTGTGTCCCCTAGGTCTTTAGGGTGTGTCTATTTTGTCGCCTCATCATTTTTTCATTTTGTCGTGTCGTCAAGAATGTCCCTATCCTAGTTGGTGCTTATAAAAAAAAGTCATTTATATCATGAGATCCAATCGGTTTCAAGTATCCTGCGTCATTTTGATCAACCCATACATCCTCCATCTTTGGTCTCAATAGGATGTATCCTTCCTAACAGACCGCATCAACCCATCCATCCTCTTGATCCTATGGCAAAGGACATTTGAAATTGATTATGATCTTTTGATGCTTTTGACTTTTATCATTTGAGCTCCTTATCATCACTTTTCATGGTCGCTTTGATCCATCATATCATGGTGTGCTTTGACTAGTAAACATAGGGGCATAAATTGATCTTTTTTTTATGTTTATGTCTTCTTGGTTGTCCCACGTAGTACCCACCAAGACCCTTGTGGTCTTGTGTTGCGCTGGGAAATCCTTTTGTGCTTGTGGTTATCCCAATACCTAGCCTGACCAATGTGTTCGTGACTTTGGGGTGTTGGAATAGCCTTCTTGTCTATTGTGTTTGCTTTATGCATTGGACACTAAACTGTCTTGGTTTACATACCCTGACGCCTGGTGTCTTATGCTATAGAAAAAATAAGTGCTCTAAGGATGGAAAATTGCATTAGGATTGCATTTCATTTTCTATCCCATCATCTTGCATATCTCCCCCATCCTCATCTATTCAACTAATCTAATCACACTCTTGGTCTTAGCCTTGCTACAAGCCTTGATCCAATCATCCTTTTCCTCATCATCGTCATCCTCGAGATGTATCTTTCCCTATCATTTTGTGTTGTTTTGGGATGTATCATTCCCTCATCAAACAATACTATCATCATCATCAGTAGCGAGATGTATCCTTCCCTATCCTTATGTTGTTTTGGGATGTATCCTTCCCTCATCAACAACACTCTCATCAGGATGTATCCTTCCCTATCCTTGTGTTGTTTTGAGATGTATCCTTCCCTCATTAACAACACTCATCCTCATCCTCATCTGGATGTATCCTTCCCTATCCTTGTGTTGTTTTGATATATATTGTCCCCTATCCACAACACTCCATCAACCATCCGCCCAACCTGACTTATAGCTTGACTGGGGCAACATCATATTTTTCTTTGAATCCATTTATGCTCACCTTTACCTCCCATTGCTTATCATCATTTCTTATCCATCACTTTACATCGTCATTTTCATATCCCCTTTCATCATCTCAACTCTCATCATTTCCCCCATTTCTTCCTCCTTCCTCACTCTCCCCCCCATTTTTTTTGAGTTGGGGCGGATCCACCCTTGGCTGAGGGGCGGACCCACCCCTGCACCGAGGCGGACCCGTCCCCAGCCAGAGGCGGCGTCGCCACCATTGGTCGCGGGGCGGACCTGCCTCGAGCCAAGGCAGACTCGCCCAACCCCAGGGCGGACCCGCCCCAAGCTGGGGCAAACCCGCCCAACCCCAGGATGGATCCGCCCAAGCCGAGGCGGACCCGTCCACCGGAGGACGTATGCGCCCTCTTACGGGCGAATCTTTTTTTTCAAAATCCTATTTTTTCCCAATAATTTTTTCTTTCGACTACCCATTTTTTCCTTCTCGGGGCTGCCATTTTCACCCCGTTTGTCCGATTGACTTCATCCAAAAAGAAAAATTGCCTAATTTTTCATGCTCTTTCTAACCATACCATCCATTTCTTCCTATCGAGAAGTCATCCGGGACCCCTATTTCTCCCCCATCCTCTCGAGGGGGCATACCCTTCACATTTATCCATTTTCCCTGCCATAGTCATTCACTTGCAGGATTGGGGCATCTTCATCAATTCCCCCGCTAATTAGACAACTCCAGTCCTCCTTCCCATGCTAGGACATCATTTTCTAGTTACTTCCTCTATAGAGTCATTTGAATTTTATTTTTCTTCGAAGCACAGTTATTCTAACGGTACTTCAAAAAGGGGCAAAATGTAGACATCTAAATTTGATCACTTTCATATGATCAAAATCGTCTACTCTATCTATCTATGTCATTAATATTGATTAAATAATTTATTTAATCATTATTTCATTTTCTGCCTAAGGTTCCTAAAGTATGTAATTGAATAAATTAAATACTTTACCTTACACCTTTTCTTCTTTAAATTAAATAAATAAGAAAATTTGTTTAATTTAGTCATTTAACCTATTTGGATTAAAACCAATTTTTAATCCTTTTTTTCTCTCCTTGTCACATTCTCCATAATCCTCTTTTAATCCAGATTAAATTAATTAATCTATGATTAGGATGTTTACCACTTAATCAAGTTTAGTGTCACATCCTCCATAATCTCTCACTTGACTCTAATCTCTCATTAATTATCATAATCCTGTGTTTGCACAACCTTAATCAAAATCATTAACCACATTTGGCATACCTTTTCTGGTCAACCTTTCCACTTGCCTTTCTTGGCCTTGACTCTCTTTCCCATGTGAATTTTTAATTCACATTTATTCACCCAAAGCACCTCTCTTCCCCATGTGAATTTTTAATTCACTTTTATCTTTCCAAGGTTTACCCTATCCCCATGCAAAGTTCTAGAAGGCTCGACTTGTCACTTTACATGTGCCAAGGACTTCTAGAACCTTTGACTTGTCACATCACCCACATGTGACAAATCTCCAACTTTTTGGAGACCCCCTTTTATCCAATAAACTCTCCAAAGAATGTGAATTTTTATTTCACATTTATTTTCTCCAACCACTTCCCCTTTTCCCATGGAGAATTTTGAGAAATTCTAAAATTCTTCAAATGTCTCTTTCATGCTCATTTGGGGACAAGATGTTCATTTTTGAGGAAATCTTTTCATCCCCCAAGGTACCTACAAGGTACTTTTCCTTCATCCACCTCATGTATTTCTCTTCCACCTCATTTCCACATCACCCCACCTTAGGCTATCTCACATTCCACATGTCAAGATGTGAGGGCTTGTGAGTCTTCAACTCACCATAGCCCTTCATCTTGGCTTTGTTGGATCAATCTCAACCGTTGAATTCTCTAGAGAATTCAAATTGTCCTATAAACACCCCCTCATTTCTCTCTTTTTGGAATCAAGTCTTTTTCTATCAAAACTCTTGCAAAATTGTCATTTGAGCTCTCATCCTCCATAACTTTTAGCATCTCATCATTATCATATCTCCATCCATCTTGCATATCACTTTGCACATTCAATTTAATTTGTCATCCAAAGAGCACACAAATCTTCAAGGATCAAAGGGCCAACCAAGGAAGGAGCAGCATGAAGGTATAATCAACTTCAATCTATTTTATCTTGCTTTCATGTTTATTTTTTCCTTAAGCTAATCATTGAGGTGTCCTCTTTTGTGTTAGTTCTTCTTATTGTATCATTGATTATTTAGCATCTCACATTAGAACATAGCATTTTAGGAGATCACACAAACCAAGACCAAAAAGAAGAAAAACGGAAGAAATGTTAACATACCCAAAACTAAAATGAAGAACAAGGAAAACCCTAATCGATTCTAGCCACAACCATGCAAGAATTCGCACATAAGATTTTTAGACATAGACGAGCTTAGAGAAATTCACACGAGCAAGAAGAAAGATTAAAATGTAGTTATGATGGGAGAAAAATGATTTAAAAACCAACTTAAACCTCATTAAACCTACATTTATTATCAACTTGTGTGAACTCGAGTTGTAGGAGTGCTAAAAATCTCCAATTGTGCAACCTTAAAAAGTGAGATGATTGATATGCAGGGTCGGTGAATTTTACTGACCTTGCATTTTTATTTTATTTTTTTGCACAAGACTTGAAGGGAAGCTGAAATTCAATGCTCTTGCAAGTACTAAAAATTTCTAACACTGAAAAATGAAATTTCAAAAATTGGTCCCAAATGCGAATTCCGATACAACGAAAAAGATTAATGCTTGAATAACATTCTGAGGCTAGGGGAGCACATACGTGGGCAAATGTGATCTTCCTCATTTTGTGTGCTTAGAGTGTGTGAGTTACAAAACAAAAAAAATCATAAGGGTTATCCCACGAATTGAGTGCAACTGAATTCGAGGATAACAAAAATACATCATGATGGTCAGCCCATCTTTAATTGATAATGCTCCAGACTAGGTGGTGGTGTAGGGGCACCATGGTCATGTTAGTTTTATGAATGCATTTAGGTGTCTAGGTAGGGAATTTGGGTGTTTTGTCACCTAATGGATGTAGTAAGTTCAAAATTAGACATTTTTTTCATGTTAAGTGTCATGTAGGGGCATTTTTAGGCGTTGGTTAAAATTTGTTGCAAGAATGTGAAAGTTGCTTAGCAACTTGGAAAAATTGCATGTTGAGGGAATTTGAACAGTCACTTGAGTGTACTTGTTTTGTAACTAATGGATGGCAGTTGCATGTTAGTGTTTTAGCCTCACAAAATTTGAGGCATGGTTATTGTAACTTTTGGTGGACAAAGGAAGTGAAGAAGCTCTGTTTTTCTGCAATTTTGTGTAATTTTTTGTGTTTACTAGCCCCGTACAGCCTCATACTGTACTGTCATGAGTTCAGACTTATGAGAAAGGTGGCTACAGTGTTTTATATTTAATTTGAGCTCAATGTGGTGTATTTTCATTAGAAATAAATCGTGTTTGAAGCATTTCTTCTCAGACTGCTTAGAAACCCTCCATTTCAAGGGTTTCAAATAAAAAAATGTAGATT
The DNA here is from genome assembly GCA_007115665.2 of Sequoiadendron giganteum. Classification (NCBI taxonomy): domain Eukaryota; kingdom Viridiplantae; phylum Streptophyta; class Pinopsida; order Cupressales; family Cupressaceae; genus Sequoiadendron; species Sequoiadendron giganteum. The sequence continues at coordinate 609,888,145 of CM021109.1, read as the reverse complement.
TCAGACCATTCCACCGTTGTAAATTAGTTAAACTTGGTGGAATGGTAGGTTTATGTGTGTTTTCAATGTTTTACTTGTTTTTGGAGTAGGAGATGGAGCTTAGAGGAGTTTTTGTCAAAGCCCTAGCCTAACATCCTCATGTGTTAGGCTAGGTAGGATAGAGAAAGTGTGGAACAACAACTAGGAATAATTGTTTGTTGCAAAAACCTAGTGTTTAGGACCCCATGTGACTAGTTAAAGACATTGGTGAAGAGTTTAGGTGATTGGGAGAAGGATTGTTAGTATATGCTTTGTAAAAGTGGCCTAATTGGCCTTGTTTTAGGCGTAGCAAACCAAATTTGTGTGTTTTGTTTCAAAACAACCCATGCCATCTTTGAGATATGTTGAATACCAGCCTAATGGGTACCTAAAAAGGGATGGGTTTCAAGGTGAGACATCCTTCTCTAAAATATATGCCTTAAAACACCATTTTGGAGACTTAGTTGGAATGACTAGCTTGTTAGTGAGATTCACCATTGCAAGGGTCTAGAGACTAAATTTGTGGTTGAATTGTGTTAAGTTGTATTAAGTTAAGCTATTCCACCCCTACTTGACATCAGGTGGTATCAGAGCAAAGGTTTTTTTATTGGAAGTGGGAAAGTGAAAGAGAGTGGGCATAAGCAAAATGCCTCCAAAGAGGTCAAAGAACTAAAGGAGCAGTTACTTCAGAAGGAAAGGCTCTACAAGGAGTCACAAGAAGCAACTCTTGTAAGGATAAAAGTCCTGGAAAAGAATCAGAGGAGAGGAATGGTCAGTGGTGACCAAAGTGATAAGGAAGAAGAGGGTGAGAGTGAGAACCCTCCAGTAGGAGTCCAAGAAGAGGATGAAGAATTGGACCCTAAAGAAAAGAGAATGGTCAGGATGCTAAAGGTTGTCAAGGGTGACAATATCCCAAAAGTGAAAGTGGAAGTACCTATGTATGGTGGTAAGTTGGACAGTGAAGAAGTTTTGTCTTGCATAGATGCTTTGGACAACTTCTTTAATTTTGAGGAGATAGAAGACAACGAGAAGGTGAAATTTGCAAGGACTAAGTTAAAGGGCCCTGCCCTGACATGGTGGAACTACATCCAAGATGAAAGAGTTAAAAAGGGGAAGTCAAAGACTAGCTCATGGGACCGGATGGTAGCCAAAGTGAAGACACGATTCTTGCCTGCAGACTATGCAATACAAACCTTTAGGAAGCTGCGAAATTTGAAGCAAAAGGAGTTAGATGTAATGGAATATACTAAGGAATTTCATAAATTGAGCATAAGGGAAGGACATACTAAAGATGAGGTGGAGAAAGTGGCAAGGTACTTGAATGGCCTTAGATTTAGTATACAAGATGAGATTGGTCTTACAACTCCTAAGACAGTGGAGGAGTGTTTCCAATTGGCAACTAAAGCAGGGGAAATAATTAAAAGAAAGCAAGAGCAGCAAGGAAGAGGAAGAGGAAAAAAATTCAGAGGTAGAGGCATCTTTGGTGCAAGGGGGCAGTCACAAAAGCCACAAAGTGAATCAAGCAGCCAATAAGAACAAAGTGGAGAGTCAAATGGCAGAGGTAATTTCAGAGGAAGGAGATTTGTTGGTAGAATAAGATTTGGTGGACAAGGGAGAGGATCCAACATCTTCTTAGGCAGATGTTATAGCTGCAATCAATTTGGACACCCAGCTTGGAAGTGCCCGGACAAAAAAAGCATCTAGTTCTCATGGTGGTGAGAGGAGGAGTCAAATAGTGCATGAAGAAGGAAATGGAAGTGTTAACTCACCTTCTCTACATGTTGCTCGAGAGGTAGGAGAGTCTTTGATGTTAAGGAGGACACTAATCAAGGTGCCAACTACCAAAGAACCCCCACAAAGGAAGGCATTATTCAGAACAACTTGTAAAGTACAGGGAAAGGTATGTAAAGTAGTGGTAGATTCTAGTTCCATTGATAATCTTGTGTCTTTGGAGATGATTAGAAAAACTGAAAAAGAAAAGGGACCCTCATCCAACACCCTACAAAGTTTCATGGCTCAATAAGGGTCGGCAAGTTTTGGTGAATGAGCAGGCTTGGGTTGAATTTAACATTGGTCCCTACAAGGATAAGATATTATGTGACATCATCCCTATGGATGTATGCCACGTGCTCCTAGGAAGGCCATGGCAGTTCGATAGGAAAGCCAAACATGATGGAGAGAAGAATATATATGTGGTAGAGAAGGATGGGGTGTCATAAACCCTTTCACCAATACAAGAAGAAGATGTGCAACTCATGAAGGACCAAGTGTGTTGGTAGTCCAGGAGAATGATTTTTTGAAGAGTTTGAATGAAGAAGATATTGGTTATGCCATCATTGGGAAGCCTTCATCAACTATGACAACAATAGATGGAGAGGAGATACCTAAAGGGGTGCAGACCCTGCTGGATAGATATGAAGACATAGTGGAGAAGGAGCTTCCTAGTTATTTGCCTCATATAAGGGATGTGAGTCATCATATTGATCTCATATTGGGTGCAAGCTTGCCAAACAAAGCAGCATACAAGATGACACCTAAGCAAAATAAAGAGATCAGAAATCAGATTCAAGAGTTGTTTGATAAAGATCTTATAAGGGAAAGCTTGAGCCCTTATGTTGTGCCTACTGTCTTGGCACCCAAGAAGGATGGAAATTGGAGGTTATGTATTGATTAAACAGAAATCAATAAGATCACAATAAGATATAGATTCCCTATACCCCGAATGGAGGACTTAATGGATAGTTTACCAGGTGCATGCCACTACTCAAAAATTGATTTAAAAAGTGGATACCATCAGATCAGAATAAAGGAAGGAGATGAGTGGAAGACCGCCTTCAAGACCAATGAGGGTTTGTATGGGTGGCTAGTGATGCCATTTGGGTTGTCAAATGCCCCAAACACATTCATGAGGCTGATTAATGAGATTCTAAAGTAATTCATAGGTAAATTTGTGGTGGTATACTTGGATGAGATCCTTGTATACAGGAGGACAAAGGAGGAGCACTTGCAGCACTTGGATATAGTGTTTAGGAAGTTGAATGAGGAGAAGTTTGTGATCAACATTAAGAAATGTGAGTTCATGAAACAAGAACTTGTTTACCTTGGTTTTGTGGTCTCCAAAGGTGCCTTGAAGATGGATCCCAAAAGGTAGAATCCATACTTAGTTGACTAACCCCTAAAACAATAGCAGAGGTAAGGAGCTTTAATGGCTTAGCTAGTTTCTATAGGAAGTTCATTAAGAACTTTAGTCACATATGTTCACCTATCATTGATACCATCAAAGGAGATAAGAAGAGTAAGTTTCAATGGACTGATGAAGCTAAGAGTAGTTTTGAATACTTGAAGACAAGATTGGCTCAACAACCCATACTCATATTACCTGACTTTAGCAAGGTGTTCGCCATTGAGTGTGATGCAAGCGGGTATGCCATAGGTGTAGTTTTGAGTCAAGAAGGGAGATCGGTAGCATTCTTTAGTGAGAAGCTCAATGAAGCCAAAAGGAAGTATTCCTCATATGACCTTGAGCTCTATGCAATGGTACAGTCCCTCAAGAAATAGAGACACTACCTCTTACCAAAGGAATTTATTGTCTTCATAGACAATCATGCTTTAAGCTTTTTGAATAGTCAAGATAAATTGAGTCAAAGGCACATGAAATGGATGGAGTATTTACAGGCCTACACCTTTACAATCAAGCACAAGAAGGGACAAGCAAATAAGGTAGTTGATGCCTTGAGTAGGAGATCTATGGTGGTGCAAGAAATACAACTCCAAAGTGTGGGAATGGATGCACTAAAAGGTATGTACAAGGATGATGATTTCAAAGATGCATATGTTGTTTGCAGTCAATTTCAAGAAGCTTTTCACAATGAGTATTCTGATTTTGTGTTACAAGATTGTTATTTAAGGGTGCTCAGTTGTCTGTGCCAAAGTGCTCTATGAGGGAAAATATGATCAAAGAAAAGCATTGTGATAGATTGAGTGGACACTTTGGGTATGATAAGACCTTGGAGCAGGTCAAGAGATTTTATCATTGGCTGAGGATGCATGTGGATGTCAAGAAGTTTGTGAGAGTTGTGGGATATGCCAAAGGGCTAAAGGCTCTAGTTCCAATGCAGGACTCTATCAAACCTTACCAATACCAGACCAACCATGGGAGTCAGTCAACATGGACTTTGAATAAGGCCTACCCAAGACACAAAGGGGGTATAATAACATTTTTGTTGTTGTAGATAGGTTTAGTAAAATGGCTCATTTTGTTCCTTGTAGAAGTAATAATGATGCATCTCATATTGTTGGACTGTTTTTCAAGGAAATTGTAAGGATTCACGGACTTCCTTTAACCATTATGTCTGATAGAGATACTAAGTTCATAGGTCACTTTTGGAGGACCTTGTGGAGGAAATTGGGCACAAACTTGACATTCAACTCTGCCTATCATCCACAAACGGATGGGCGGACTAAAGTGGTCAATAGGTCACTAGGGAACTTGCTAAGGTGTCTTTCCAAAGAGCATGGTCAACAATGGGACTTGATACTCCCTCAAGCAAAGTATGCCTATAATGATTCCATCAACTAGAGCATAGGAAGGAGTCCATTTGAAGTAGTATATGGTGTGAGTCCAAGGGGAATACATGAAATTAGAGATCTGAAGGGTATGGAAAAGAGGAGTGCACAAGGTGAAGAATTTGAGGTGGCAATGAGAGATATTCACCAACAAGGGACAATCTACAAAAGAGTGTGGACAAGTATAAAAGGCATGCAAATTTGAAGAAGGATGTGCAATTCAAGGTTGGAGACATGGTACTTGCACACCTGAGAAAGGAGAGGTTACCTAAAGGTAGATACACTAAGTTACTAATGAAGAAGATTGAACCTTGCAAGGTGGTCCACAAGTTTGGGCAAAATGCTTATGAGATAGAACTCCCCCATGGAGTGGTTATCTCACCCATATTTAATGTTTATGATCTTTATCATTTTAAGGGAACCATGGTTGTAGGTGAAGGAGAAAATACAACAGGAGTTGAAGATGATGAGTGGGTTAAAGACCTACCACCTAGCCAACCAAAGAAGCTTGAGAGCATATTGGATACAAGGGAGGCCAAGAGGACCAAACACAAAGTGTATAATGAATACTTGGTCAAGTGGCATTGACTACCAAATGAAGATGCTACCTGGATTTCAGAGGAGGATATTAAACAACATGGAGTCTTTGTTCATGATCTCATTTCATCAGGAGAATGAGATCCTTTTCACCTCGGGTGTATGGTGCAGGGGCACCATGGTCATGTTAGTTTTATGAATGCATTTTGGTCTCTAAGTAGGGAATTTGGGTGTTTTTTCACCTAATGAATGTAATAAGGTCAACATTAGACGTTTTTTGCATGTTAAGTGTCATGTAGGGTCATTATTAGGCGTTAGTTAAAAGTTGTTGCAAGAATGTGAAAGTTGCTTAGCAACTTGGCAAAATTGCATGTTGAGGGAATTTGAACAGTCGCTTGAGTGTTCTTGTTTTGTAACTAATGGATGACAATTGCATGTTATTGTTTTAGCCTCACAAAATTTGAGGCATGGTTATTGTAACTTTGGTGGACAAAGGAAGTGAAGAAACTTTGTTTTTCTACAATTTTGTGTAATTTTCTATGTTTGCTAGCCCTGTACGGCATTGTATTGTACTGTCATGAGTTGAGACTTATGAGAAAGGTGGATACAATGTTTTAGCTTTCATTTGAGCTCAATGTGGTGTATTTTCATTAGAAATAAAGCTTATTTGAAGCATTTCTTCTCAAACTGCTTAGAAACCCTCCATTTCAAGGGTTTGAAACCAAAAATGTAGATTTTAGACCATTCCACCGTTGTAAATTAGTTAAACTCGGTGGAATGGTAGGTTTATGTGTGTTTTCAATGTTTTACTTATTTTTGGAGCAAAGGATGGAGCTTAGAGGAGTTTTTGTCAGAGCCCTAGCCTAACATCCTCATGTGTTAGGCTAGGTAGGATAGAGAAAGTGTGGGACAACAACTAGGAAGAATTGTTTGTTGCAAAAACCTGGTGTTTAGGACCCTATGTGACTGGTTAAAGACATTGGTGAAGAGTTTAGGTGAGTGGGAGAAGGATTCTTAGTAGATGCTTTGTAAAATTGGCCTAACTGGCCTTGTTTTAGGCGTAGGAGACCAAATTTGTGTGTTTTGTTCCAAAACAACCCATGCCATCTTTGAGATATGTTGAATACCAGCCTAATGGGTATCTGAAAAGGTCTGGGTTTCAAGGTGAGACGACCTTCTCTACAAGATATGCCTTAAAACATCATTTTGGAGACCTAGTTGGAATGACTAGCTTGTTAGTGAGATTCACCATTGTAGGGGTCTAGAGACTAAAGTTGTAGTTAAATTATGTTAAGTTGTGTTAGGTTAAGCTATTCCACCCATGCTCGGCATCAAGTGGTATCTCCCCATTTATTATATGATTTGTATGCCTAGCAGTTTGATTGTAATGATTTGGGTAAGTAGACATGCATTTGGATTTATCATGACTATGGTGAGTTACCCTAATTGCTAATTTTACATGATTTATATCCTAAGTACAAGCTTAAGTTGCTTTGACCATACTATTCCAAATATATGGACAAGTTTCCTAAACTTAGGAGCATGTCTAGTAACCTTTTGCTCTTGCACATATTGCCACATCATTTAAGTCCTTGTAAATAGTATAGTTGGCATTCCTTGTATATAGTTAGTTTGTGTGCCTTGTTTTGGATTTTGTTTCTTATTCTCTTTTATTTGTTTGTTGTTTGTATTGTCTTAGTTGTCTTGTTCGATCTTGGGGTCCTATTTTGCCAATGTTTTGAATAAGGTGGGTGTTTGCAAGCCCAAGCAATAGACCTTGTGTAAATGTTTTCCTTTAGTATTCCTTTATTAAAGGTTGATTAAAATTGAAGTTTCAATCTCAAGTATTGTTTTTAGATTGCATGTTTGTACACCTATGAATCTAAATTGTTATTTTGCTTACTTCTTGAAATATTTTATGAGGCCATACATCTTACACACCTTAATGTTTCTTCAATTGTTGGGGTTGGTTGTTGTAGCTAAGCATTGATTGAAAAATATAAAGGCTTGCCTTTTCCACAATTGTGATTCCCAACCCAACAACAAGCTTCAATTCTTGAAACTTCAGACAAGCTCCTCAAATGTGCTTAGAAAGAAATAAAAAAAATGAAAAACAATAAAATAAAAGAAAAAGAATATCATAACTTAATTGGGGCTACAAACACCTGGCTAATAATAGTGATATACCTAAAGTGGAATCTTAGAAACAACCTTGTCAAGGCTATGAAAACTTGACTATCAATGAGGCAACATACAAGTAGTTTCAAAGGTTAGATCAATTTATGTAGCTCAATGCATAGTTTGCAGTGGAAAGTTTCAACATAATCCAAGAAAGCTAGTAAATTCACATGCACACACTTTGGTTTTCTTGGATGTATAAGGCTGTGTTGAAGTGGATCGTGTTCTAAATTTGTCTCTTTATGCATTTGGTCTAGACTACAAAGTCTAAGATTTTGGGTATTAATCTTCTTTTATTTTTTAAATGCTTTGGAGCATTTCCACAACAAAGTCATCATTTATTGTGCCTTGCATACATGCCCTATTTTTCTTTTGACAAAGTGTAGACCCTCTTTTGTTTTGGTCCAATTTCCCTAGTTCCTCTTATCCCTTCCCTTGGTCCTGGAGAGTGTGCTTTAATATCAAAATGATGGCTAAATTTCATGTATTTTCAAGCTCAAGTTGTTTATTTGGACCTTTTGTCTTTAAGAATTCTTAAATTTCAAGGCTTTGGGGTTTCGCATCTAGCATACCTTCTACTTTTTCCTTGATCCCCAACTCTTAGCACTTAACCATTTTATCTCTTTTGTGATTGAAGTTTCAAGCCTATTGCTATTTGAGTACCTATTAAGAGTTCTTGATCCTCAAAAAAAAAATTCACTAAGTCTTTGGAGTTAAAGTTTTAGGCTTATCATTATTTGGGTACTTTAGGTATGAGTTCACCATCCTTCCAAATGGCCTAACAAAGGCATTGAAATTCATCACTTTCCTTTACTTCCCAATACCCATGACAAGATATAAGAGGTTGTCCATTTCCCTTGATCCCTAATACCAACAAGGTATTAGAGGTTGTCCTTTTCCATTGACACCCAATACCCTCAATAAGGTATTAGAGGTCGTTTATTTCCCTTGATCCGCAATACCCTCAAACCCTTGACAAGGTATAAGAGGTCTTCCCTTTCCCTTGACCCCACTACCCTAATAAGGTATCAAAGTTCTTCCCTTTCCTTTGCCCTTGGATACCCCAATAAGGTATCAAAGGTCATCCATTTCATTTTCCTCCTAGCTCTTCAACAATGCATTTGAAGTCAACCTTTTCTTGTACCTTCCAAAACTCTAATGAAAGAGCTTTAAAATGCCCAAATTACCTAAAAATGTCCAGATCTCCCGTAAATCCTTGCGAATGATTTTAAATCCATGTAAACTATGATTTCTTTATTATAAATCGAATCGAATGGATTCCTTATGGAATTTGCGAGATTTGAGCAAGATTATCTATAGCACATGAAGACACCATTAATTTGGTGGTTGCAAAGATCATCCCAAAGAGCTCCAAAATGCATCTATTGCCAGATTCGACCCTAGCAACTACCAAAAGAGGTTTTTCACCTACAAAAATCATTCACATCCATAAACATAGATTTTGTGCATGCTCTGCTAGAATGAAGAGGAACCCCATTATGTCATTATTGCAATAGAGTATTTCAAATGCCATTATGTCATTTTGTGTTGCTCTAGGCCCTCAACACAAATTTCATGGGATTATCCCATGTCATGCATGTTGACTTGACAAATCTACAATATTGATCATGAAGATTGCTCTAAGATATCACGTCTTCTAAATTGGAAGTGTCTTTTCTATTAGAGTAATCATGATAATCACTTGATAATTAATTAATTATTAATTTGAGTCTCTTATTACTCTATTCACTTAAGCTAAACTTAGGACTACTTTGTATTATTAGTTTGAACTAAATTTAGGACAAGCTATCTCATTGCATGAGATGAGAACACTTGTCACTATCTAGTCAAATCCTCATCTAGGGTTTTATTTTGCATGTTTTTATAAAGCTTGCACATTCATTGTAATAATTCAATTCAGAACCATTCAGATTAATACATTGCACATATCAATGCTCTTATGGATTCAATATTTTCTCTCTTGGTTGCATAGAAAATCAAATGCTTTGATCTTTCTTGTATGAGGCGTTTTGGTTGCAGGGATTTTCGGGAGCTGTGAGGTTCACTATCAACTCCAACATGGTATCAGAGCTTCAAATTTGTAGCTTCCTATTTGAATTTTGAGAGATTTGGCCTTGAGGGAAAAATCGGCTCATCCTAGGGCACAACAGGCATCACTGTTGCATCCAAAACGATTGAAAACCCTAAGACCGCCTATCATTTCATCAATTTTTGAGAAGTTGCAAAAAAGCAAAAAAAAAAGGGCACGAGATCCAAGGCAATATTTTGTACAATCCATACGGACGCATGACAAATTTGTACCTTGCAAATTAATTTCTCTACGTGCAAGTACGAATGTTTTCTTTAAAAGTTTTTTTCCTTTCCCAAAAAAAAAGGTTATCAAGTTTTTTCTTCAAAAAACTTCAATAAAAAAAAGCAAGGAAAAATAGATCCATTTATTGGCTCTGTGTAGGCCTATTGTACCTTAAGGGATGACTCTGGCAAGTGGGCCCCATTGGCTGCTGCCTACACTTGCCAATGGCCAACAAAAATCTACCCCTCTTCAAAACCGACGAGGGAGAATTAAAACAATGGTGCAGAAAAGTAAACTGACAACGACAGAATCTTTGAAGATTTCATCACATATTCCTTATTTAGAATCTCGACAAAATCTTCAGAAATCGATAGTAATATTCCTCAAAATTCTAGCAATAGGGCAGTTTTAAGGGGACTGGAATTTTTTTTCCAATAGACTAGTTTTTTCTTGACTTTGAAGCAGGGAGGCGCTTTTTTCTATTGATGGCCATATGACCGTCAAATTTAACCTCATGGATTACTAACGTCAGTGTGACGTCATCTACTACACGATCCTCCAAGCCCCATCCTAGCCCTTTTTTGCCCTAAAGCGGTTGTTTTTTCCTTTTTGGCATAACTTGGGCATACAGTGTCAAAATCGGGCAAACGAGATATCGCCAAAAAGCTCGTTATGTGAGCTTTCCAATGGTGTAGGCCTCGTTATTAGATTTTGTTGTTGGTTCTTGTTATTCTCAATCAAAGTCAGATCTTCATTTTGTGTTTCTGAGCTCGTAACTTTTTGCATGTATCTCTGATTCGTGTGATTCAAGCGACGTTGGAAAGGTATTTCAGAGCTCTTCAGATCTATTCATGCAACTTTTCTAGAGTCTGCCACAAGTGCATTTTATCAAGTATTTTGTGTTTACACATTCTTCTTTATTACTTGGACATCTTGGCACCTGTAAAGGATTTGTTTGCGTAGGATGACATCATTTGATTTGCTTTATCAGTATTGAGGTTGTTAGTCTCTGATTTTATCATTTGAGTGAGGATCATGGGTTTTTATGTTCATCTTTTTGTGATCAACTTGGACAATGACAATTATGAGTCTTGACACATCTCAGGTGGCTTGATATTTTGCCTTATCTGTATGGACTCATACCTACACCAAACACACCAGAGAGTTTATTAGCATGGGGCATCATCAGTGACAATATTGTAGGGGTTATATGTTCTAGTGTTGATGTTGACACTATGTATGTTGTATCGGACATTGATTGTCTCCACATACTTTGGACACGACTTTGGGAGATCCGTGGAGACCCTCAAACCTCTCCATATCCAGAGGATCCTACTGCAGATTGTCTCATCCCTCTTGCAGATGCAGATTGCATACCCTTTGATGACGATACTTTAGAGGAGCTTGAGTATATCATAGGTCTTGCATGTTCTGATGGTTCTGAGACTTGTCTTCATGTTCCCCCCCTTCAAATTGAGGCTACATCATCATCATCTCCAATTGTTCTTGATCATCTTGGCATCGCCACATCTTTGGCCCCTATTGGTTCAGTGTAGCAAGACATACATCTTACAAACATATCATCCTTGTTTGTAGAGTCTTAGATTGCAGATTTGGAGGATTACTTTGAGGACATTCATCTCCTCTTTGTTGACAACCACATCAACGTTGTTGGCCCACCATCTTCATCGCCTTTGCAGCTTGCAATGTATCAATCTTCACAGGATCTTGGATCAACATCATCACTTTCCGACATGTGGATACATGAGCAATTTTCGGAGGCACACATCATATGGATTTGGATTCTAGATTCACCCATTCTTTTGGATTGGCTTTTCCAATCACCAATGGATTTGTTTCCTCCTAAAAGGAGAAATGTTGTTTGTAAGCAATGGATCATATTTTGTCTTCAAATATTCATCATTGGCACATGAGCTACTTTTTCGTGGGGGGATTCATATCCTCATTTTCTCTCCTATTGGGGGAACATCTATTGTACTTGCATTACATAAGTAGTCCTTGGGGGGTCACATTGATTCCATCTATCCTTCTTTCAATTAGTGCAATCATTTTTTTTTTCTAGTTATGAGAGATTTATTTATTTTGTACATGGGTACCTCATCAAGACTTGTATTCAAGACCCATCCATCATTGCATTCTATATCAAGGTTTATAGCTTCTACCCAAGTTGATCTTAAGAGGGGGTGTTAGAGTAATTAGGGCAATCACTTGATAATTAATTAAGAGTGTTTTTATTATTAGTTTGAATTAAATTTAGGACAAATTGTCTCATTGCATTAGATTAGAACACTTGTCACTATCTATTCAAATCCTCATCTAGGGTTTGTTTTTGCATGCTTTTATAAAGCTTGCACATTCATTGCAATAATTCAATTCAGAACCACTCAAGTTAATACATTGCACATATCAATGCTCTTCTGGATTCAATCTTTTCTCTCTTGGTTGCATAGAAAATCAATTGCTTTGATCTTTCTTGTGTGATAAGCGTTTTGGTTGCAAGGATTTATAGGAGTTGTGGGGTTCACTATCAACTCCAACATTTTTTTGTAAAAATCATTTTCATCTCTTTGTAGGGGTTGGAACATTATTTTCCGAAACCGTCGTTGGATGATTTTCACATTGTTGGTTGAGTTTTGTTGCCAAACTATAGATGGAATTTGTTGAAACCACCAAGCACCAACATATTGTAACTTATGTATTGTTTCATTTAATATTTTGCTTCTAGATGGTTGTAATTTGAGAAGCTTAAGAAACACTCATATAATTGAATATACTATGTTTTATTTCATGTTTTCCAATTGTTTTAGATAAACTCTCTATTGTGGATATTTAAATGTCATGGGTGTTTGATGAACCTTATGTCCATACCACTAGCTACTTGCAAACTATAAGTTTGCTTTGTGTTAGTTTGAGCACCTTTTCCTTTCATTTTGTGATGTATTCTATTAGACTATGCTAGAATTGGGTGTGTGGCTCTTATTTCATGATCTAAGTTTTCTTTGAAGATTATGCTTCTCTTCTCCCACTTTCTTTTGTCATTTCCTTCAGCCTTAAGTTAGTTTAGGACCAACGTCACCATATTGAATATCTAATGGACAAGATTGTTTCTAGCAATAAAAGCATTTTTAGATTAGTGCTAAGAGGGTTCAATATCATGTATCCCATCAATAGACTAGTAGCATTAAAAGATCAACAAACAATGAGCTTAGGGTTATAAACATTATGAATGTGCTTATCATTCGATCTAACTCTCTTTTTAGGATTCTAGCAACTATGTTAGTCCCTTTGTATGTTTCCAACAAAACACAACAATCAGAATTGTCTTGCAAGCCAAGATCTAGCCATCAAAAACATTGGGGTAGTCATTTTCCATCCTATAACTTGATTTCCTTCCAAGAGAGGTAAGATGTTCCAGTATTTTGGCAAATGTGTCAAAATGTCCAACAAATTCTAGGGCATCCCTAGAATTTCTCCAAAAAGAAGGTATATCTCATGTTTTTCAAGATGTTTTGGGACATCCAGACATCTCTAGGATGACCAAGAAACCATCAAGAAATCAACTATCCACGAAAGTAATTTTGTATGAACTAAACCATTTACTTCAAAAACTGTTTTTATTTATTATCTTGATAGCCATACTCTCCCATCCCTAAAATCTGGGAATTTTTTTGGTTTCCCCGAAATTGTGTTCCCTTGTCCTTGCATCACATAGTCTGAAAAACTCAAAGCAACAGCACTAGGATTAAGGATTCTTAGAAGATAAGACTATGTAACAGAACAGTCCAATCCAAAACCACCATTACATGCCCCCGCTATCGATTCATTTCCATGTGAAATATAAAAACAATAGAAGCGCATTGGTGCTGGGAAATCACAATCATCAAGTTTCTCATTATCATATTTACTATATAAGGACTCCCAGCTTTACCTTAGAAATTACCTAGACGTACATATGTTAATAAAACCGAGTATGCTGTTTTCTTGGAAATCATCTGAAAAATGTGCCATAATATATTGCAAAACGTTATAGAGAACTAAAAATATTGTCTGTTATGAACAAACTCAATCTCCTTCTTCAAGACCTGTCCACTCGCAAAGAATTTCTGCAAAAGAAATTCCACCAAACGTTTATATCTATTCACAACCAATTCAACAAAAAACAAAACCAAAACTAACGAGGGTTTGAAACTTTACATGATTTCAGATGCATAACGCATATTGGCAGTTGCAATCAGTAGAGCAGACTAATGCACATTACAATAGTCAATCGATGGCGTCTATTCTTTCTTGATCCAAAGAGTCTTTGATGGTAAGCCACCTGTTTGTCGCCTTGAAAGCTGTTTCTGTTTGTGGGAATTTTGCTGATTATCACATCTTCTAAAGTTATTTTTCCCCCTCTTCCCAAAATTCAGTCTCCTGGAATTAGCATCTAAGTGTTCAACAGCCATGATGTTCCCTGCCTCTTCTGTCTCAACATTAGACGCGGGACTTGTACTTGAGCTAGGTAGGTCAGAACTACCAGTTGCTGCTTCAACTGAACCATGCCCGATATTTATATCTTGAGCAGGGACAGTTTCTTCATTGTCACTATCAATTGATTCAACTGATGCAAGAACAGAACCAGGTAGAAACATGCCAGGTAAAATGACAAGCTTTTTAGGCTCAATAATCCCTCCACACTGTTTCTGCACCTCAAACATTTGTGCAAATTGTTCTCTCCTCTTGTTCTCCACTTCTGTTGAAAGAATGTTGCCAATTATGCTTGCTTCATCATTCTGAAACAAACAAAAACATTCAACGAGTACATAAGAAACCTTTAGTCTGATTAAATCTACAATACGTAACAAGTTTCTCAACCACAAAACTATCACTCTTCAACTAGAAGGATTGCTGCTTGTACCAACCCATGACAACAAAAAAAAATTCAATGAGTACATAAGAAATCTTTAGTCTGATTAAACCTACAATGCGCAACAAGTTTCTCGACCACAAAACTATCACTCTTCAACTAGAAGGATTGCCGCTTGTACCAACCCATGGCAACAAAATTCGTTATCAGAATCAATTTTGAATTGGTCCATTCAAATGAACAGCAAGATTTGTTGTCTTTGCCGTAACCATGCATCACGCCACTTCTCAATAAACATTGAAAGTAGAAACCAAATGCTACACAAAATGGGAAAACTAATTCAAAAAGTAAAATCAGTTTTTAAGGCTTTCAAAATTATGGTTGTAGTTCTCTACATATCTACACCTATTCAATAAGTAAACCTAACTAAACTTGTGCTTTCCAGCGTTCAAAGATGAGGGTAAATTGCATTAAATTAAGAGTAGGTTGTCAGTTCGGATTTGGCAGCTCACTGTTTTTCGTAACAAAAGTTCAGCTCCACTCTCCTAGTGAAGAAACTCTATCAAGGCAAGGGAACAATATTAATCTAGACAGAGATGCAAGACTCATCATTAGAGAGTGGACAATTAAGCAACATTTAACAGTAGAGCCGATAGATAATCAGATTTCAGATGTAGCACAACATAAAGAGCGAAGATATGCCAATGAGGACACAGAAATTGATAAAGAAAGAAGAAAGGAAAGAAAAATATAAATCACACATTAAAATGAAATCAGACAGATTAAAGGACTCGAGAGGAATTCTATTAAATTATTCCTAAGAACATACTGCAATATAATATGATAAATTATAACAAGTTAATGCACCGTATAGTCAGAATATTAAATCATCAGGATAAAAGCAAAATATGATTAGATTTCACATGTAGCATAACGTAAAAAGCCAAGAGATGCCAATGAGGACATGGAGATCAATGAAGAAAGAAGAGACAAAAGAAAAATATAAATTAGACATTAAAAATGAAATCAGACATCTGAAATCTAATTATCTTTTGTTCTCTTCTTTCTTCATCAGTCTCCATGTCCTCACTGGCATCTCTTGGCCTTTTATGTTGTGTTACATCTCTAATTATCTTTTGCGTTTATCCTTATGAATTAATATTCTGATTATATAGTGCATTAGCTAGTTATTATAAATTATCATATTATATTGTACTACGTTTTTAGGATTTATTTACTAGAGTCTCTCTCTGTCTGTTTTCATTTTAAAGTCTAATTTATATTTCCTTTTCTTTATTGGTCTCTGCGTCTTCATTGGCATCTCTAGGCTCTTTATCTTGTGCTACATCTGCAATCCGATTATCTTTTTCTTTCATCTTGATAATGGATCATAATGTGTGATCTGAAACATTGATGCAAATATGTGCATATTATACTTAAGATATTTCACCATTTCAGGACATGGCATGAGATTCTAGCTTCACTAGTAATGAAAAATATGTTAATCCTAACAATGAACTAATATAATACTGATTAACTCATATAATGAATCTTTATGATAATAAGAAAGAATCTTAAGTGACTTCAAAAGAAGATCCTGCAAAAAAAAGATATAGTGAAACTAAAGAGAGTAAAAACTATTACAAGGACCAATCTAAGAGAAATACTTCCTCTATGCAGTTCTATAGAGATAACCTACTAAAACAGATTTAATTGAGATGACCAAATTCAACAGTCATGTGAGGTTTGTTTGGGGTTGATGTTGAGAAATGTAAAGAAATTAAAGGTGGAAGAAACCAGAAAAGAGAGATGATAAAGAAGAAGTAGAAGTTGTGAGGAAATACAATGGTTTAGTTCACCTTCAATAACACAAAAGAATGTGTTTTGTCTTTTACAATGGTAGAGGACAAATAACTCGATGACTGTAAATACATAACATTCATCAATTTTTCTATGAAAGGATTGACCACATGCAACAAAATGCTCTCCTACAAATATGGCAAATCTGTACCATCCAGACAAACTACCGACAAAGAAAAGGCCAACAATAGATTCTAGAATGAACATTAAAAATACACAGTTGTACCTACAAAGAAAACAAAAATTACGTCACATCCCTGTAGGAAACCCTTTCCACGCTGTACATTATGTGAGGTCAAATAAATAAATTAGAGAAGAGATATAGCCCGATACAACCTGTAAGGTATTGAAGAAGGTATGGACATCCATCAATGTAAAATTTAATCAGATAGACAGCCATATAATGGGAAATGATGCAGAATGAAAAGGGGGTTTCTGGGCCATTAAGAAGCATGGAGTCCCTCCCCCTTGATGTCTAACATTCACGTTGGACATAAAGAAACAAGAGCTGTAGCTGTGGACATCCATCAATGCATTCAGCAGGTGTAAATGCTAGACTCCACGACCTTTGACCACGTCCTCCCTGCTCATGTTGAAATGAGAGCCTCTGAACAGGTTGTGAGCATCAAATGATCATTGAATGAGGGACAAGCAGAATGGATAGGAGGAGAAAAAGGGAGTCATTGCAACTGCCCTGGGGATGTATGTGACATATGGAAGAATAGGAAGCATTCAAAGAATAGGGGACTTTCAGCAGCTAGCGACTATATGAAGTTTCTTTGATTGGTCCTTGCTATTTGGGCGACCCATGTCACTGGCTCGGAACTTGCTGGCTTTGTTCAAGGTGGAGATGGAAATGGAAATTGGGGAAGGAGAAGTTGGAACATGAAGGTCTATGTATCTCCACTAATGCATAGCAAGTGCTGCGAGTAATGCATTGTCTAAGGAAGATATGTCCTTACCCTTCATTTTTGGTGGTAACAAAAACTCCCAATTCATCCACTTAATTTTGTCTCATTCCCTCTATGGGATGCAAACAGGTTATACTGTAGGCACATTATCATGGTGAAAATGTCAAGTCTTTGGTGGTTGCAACACCTCCTTGGCTAAAACATTTGTCATTGCACTGAGATCTTTGTTGTGTACTCCACGAATCAACCCATTTCTATCATCTCTGTCATGTCCCCGATCCTTAAGGGGGTCCCAAACTCAGTATGGTGAGAAAAGTGTTTGTTAACACTAACCTGAAATTTCAAATAATAATAATATTAAAAAATATATATAAATTTAAACTATTAAAATAACATTTGAATCTATCTTTGGCCAACTCAATTTGAGAAGGCATCCTTAATTAGTATTTATATGCAAGAAATTGTTGCGTTTTGGCATCTTGGATTGAACGAGCATTTCCTTTGGCGGCTCAGGGAATGAAAACCTCCCAGCTCCAAGCCCAAGTGGGACGTAGCCCTCACTTGGTGATGTTCGTTATGTCCTCCTGCGATTCCTTTGCCAGTTAAAACCCAAATAATTGTGAATTACAGGTCCGATGGTGGTAAGGAGAGAAGCTGAAGCAATAAGTTGTGGCAGAGCCATAGGCTCATGTCATCCTTTGCAGTTGAAGACGTCTTGAGCTAGTCTCCAGGCGTTATTCAACCAGGGCAATCCATTACTTGAACATCTTTGTGCGACATTTTCATCAATTCGCCCACCCCTGGAAGTTGGAACAATTGTTAGGTGTATGCAATTGAGTATTAGACAGTGCGACTGGCAGCGGCTTGTGTTTGATGTAACATGTGGCTTCGTCTGGAGAACGCCACTGAAAGGGCGCTGCATACTATTGTATATCGCATTCGCAGCCACATTCAAAACGACCTCATTTGGGTTGGGTGTTATTCCAGATCTCAACATACATAGACAGCCAGCAAGTGTTGAGATATATTCGTGATCATTTATATTCAATGATTATTGCTTGACATACATAGCCTGGCATCAGGTGGCAATGGAAAACTCTGATTTACATATTCTCACTACTGTGAATTACTATGTGTTTAGCATAGCCAGATTTGAAGCATCTCAATCTGTATCTGATTACTGTGTTTGGGATTGTAGTTGTGCAGCTCTGTGGTTCATCGTAGTTATCCATTCAGGGACATAGTATAAATAATCCTGTTATCTACTTGGTTATATGTATATGAATCTGAGTATAGCAAGTGATGAGTGTTACCATTTTATGATGCTACAGTGAATGGTGTGTATACTTGGATAATGGATTACTCAGATCTAATAGTTAAGTTTCCTGTTTACACATATACATTCCATTTGCTTTGAGTATGCATGATTGATAGATTTGAGTTGAAATCCCTTCTAATGTGAGCAAGGTGAGACGGCATCTTACAATCTCCAAATACAAAGTGGAGGAGAAGTTGTGACTCCATCTACACGAGACCAACACTCACTATGCCCCAATCTCTGCCTTGGTATCCGTCAATGAACAACACAATTAACCTCCTCTCTAATATATCTGTCACCATTACTAATAATTTCTGGAAATCTGCAATATAAGTGTCACTAACCCCATTGTCTCAACTGCGCGAATTCCTTTAAGTGCAATTCAGGATCCTTTCTATCAATTAATTTTTGTGTTAACTCCTCATAAAACACAATTTGATTGTGACCCAAAGTTATCATTCTGTGGTACCACCATTTGTGTGCATTTCCATCTAAATGTAAAGTTGCATATTTAATTGCTTCATCTTTAGCCATATGATTGAGCTGAAAATATGTATCGAGCTTTTGAACCCAATCTCTAGCTGTAATTTTTCCAGAACCATTGAAATATGGAATTGAGAATTTACCTACTTTTCTTTGCAAATCATTATTTTGTGGCCTACCACCTCCACCTCTATGGGGTCTATGCCTTTGCCTGAATTTCAAATAAGCCAGAAAAGACATTTCAGCCTGGAAATTTGCACCTAATGCCCTCCACTCCCTCATAGCTTGAACATGCATTTCCTGTTTTGTTGGTTCATTATTCACCTCTGGAGGGTTATCTCTTGGGATGAAGTTTGGCATGGAAGGTCTAGAATTAACGGAGCCACCAAAAGTCCTCGTATGAGCAGCTCGTTTATTAACTGTGGATCCTTTTGCCCCATTGTTAGCATTGTTCCCAGCATTAACATTGTTTCCCATCATCTGTGCAAACATTTGGGTAATTTGCTGCTGTGATTGTGCCATCTGTTGCTAAGACTGTGTCATAAGTTGCATCATATGATGTTGTACCCTGGCAAGATCATTCATCATGTTTCCCAAACTACAGGGTTCTATCCTTCTTTCACCCATTTCGAAAACATCCAACTCCTCTTCCTGTTCAATCTCTTGCTGATTTTCAAAATCCGGATTAGACCTATTTCTCCTCAAATAATAATGATGAGTGCTTAGACGCATCACTCACCCAACAGGCTGCAAGAGAACTACTGAGCTCTGATACCACTATAATATTCCGGTCAAGATTTATGCCGAATTTGTTCACTCTTTTCTCAACCCAATTAAATGGACACTATGTCAAATAGTTTGCTTGTATGCAGGTTATGAGTTTCAGATTGCAATTGTGATTAAGGAAATTGCGGGTATGAGTTTCCAGTGATAAAATATGCAAGATATATAGAGCCATGCATAAAGAAGAACAAGTTCATATAACTGAACTGAAACTTAATTTTATATTCATTGTTATAACTGAAATAGATAGATAACTAAGCTTCAAGAAGAACTTTATCTACAGGTCTGACCTGTGCAACTCAGCCTTGCAATGAACTGATAACAGTGAACCTTCACCTCCAAATGACAACAATTAGCCACTCTGTACATGCAGATTTCCATCTTTGATGTTACTGAATTCTGGAGACATTATGTCGATGGTGACTACTGTAGCTTCCCATGTGCTCCTTTTTTCTGTGTTTAAATACTCCCACGACCCTGATGTTCTGATTGCACTCCCATAACCTCTGCAAGCTGCCTTCCAATACACACCAAACTGTGATTTGAGGGGTCCCGACAGCATATAGTTATGCAATCAGGAGTTGTCTTCCACACCACCCAGTCACTTGTTTTTTTTGGTCTTCTAAACCCCCTGCGAGCTGAAGCTCTTTCCTCATGCCCAGGTTGGTGATTTGGCCAATATTTATGAATATATTATCGCTTATCTTCTCTGCCTGCACTACTCATTCTTGGCATCCACACAGATTTCCAGAATGCATCGGGCCCCACAGAACACATTAATAATAGTCTCCCGAATTGAAACACCAATCATCTTATACGGTGCCCATGATTAATGAACTTTTCGACACCACTTAGGAAGCCCACGTCCAACTGTAAGAATCCAATGCCCAGCGATCAAAGTATACATGTCCAAATTGATACAACCGCCCTGCCCTGCACAAAGTGTCTTATTATGACTACTATTCATATTTTATCCCATGCCCATCATTAGGAAGCCGCACCCTGAAGATTGCAATACATAATTACTGCAGCTACTACCAAAGTGACATCCAGCTTCTTGGAATTAGATATGATTACTATACCACACTCCAACAAATAAACCTGTAACTTGTCTCCATTTTTAAAACTTTATTGGAAAATATATAAAGTAAGCCCATAATCAAACCTGCTAATTAAACCGTTAAGCATCAGCACCGATTCTGATTGAATCAATCAGCCATCAACCAGGGTGGATCTCTCACCACCATAGTCAATATTCTCCTTGAGGACTTCCATCCTCAGGAAGTTCTTGAAGTGTTCCTCTACACAATTTTCCAAATCAATTCCCCATATCCCCAAAATGAACTCTTAACATTATTATTTTATTCTTTCTCCAAACTCCAACGCCTTTTGAAAAATTAAAAAATATATAATCTATTCCTTATGTCTCCTGTTAATTTTCCCAAATGAGCATTAAATAATACCCTTTTTAAAAATTGCTCCTAAATAAGTCACTTCAAATATTTTAATAAATACTTAAGTGAACTTATTATTTTATAATAACTTAGGCATTTATTTCATTTCTTCCACCTGACTTTCGGAAACACCTTGGGAATACCCCCCAAACTAACATGGAATTATGCTGAAACCTGCTATTCCAAGAACTACGGACTCTTTGAATCATCTGATTAGCCTACAAGAAACCAATGGACAGGCTAATACTCGACAACCGGCTAACTCACGAGAGGGACATTACACCATACAAGTAACAAAAACTAGAGTTGATCATTGTATCAAGAGGGTTAGTAGGTAGTTGCCTATAACACGGAAGTGATCGATGCCAATTGCTACCCATATGGTGAAGGGATTAGTTGGCATTATCAACAAGGCCACAAGGTGGTATATGTTGGATGCTACTCCTTCCTAGGTGGATAGACTTGTCACCGATGGCCTAGGGGCAACAGACATTGGAATCCACCAACTCGATGGTTCAAAGGGTTGTAGGAATCTTATTAATGGCCTTATGTGATATGTTTTGTTAACTTAATCTTTATCCAATGATGATTGCAAGTAGTATGGATGCACCAACATTCCT
The DNA here is from genome assembly GCA_007115665.2 of Sequoiadendron giganteum. Lineage (NCBI taxonomy): Eukaryota > Viridiplantae > Streptophyta > Pinopsida > Cupressales > Cupressaceae > Sequoiadendron > Sequoiadendron giganteum. Next base: position 609,866,233 of record CM021109.1, on the reverse strand, counting down.
TTCTAGTTGGGATGCACTAAAAGCATAGGTGTTAGTCACTCATTGTGTATGTGTCAGTCACTCACTGTGTATATATTAGTCACTGATTATGTACTTGTGTAAATGGTCTCGAGTATTGTACACATTGTTATACTAATGCTCTTACCAATGATGACATCAAGTAGTATGGGATGCTAGATTGTTGTCATAGATGGTGGTGGGATTGGAAAAAAGATGGGACCCACAGTGTAGTATGGGATGAACTAATATTCCTTTTCCGGAGTGTATTTACTTACAGGCTTATGTATTAGTGAACCAGCTAGTGGGATGATGCATATAGTAGATTGCATCCACTTCCATGGTGTTGACTATTCACACTGGATATATGTGATGTACACTTAAGCTAGTTACTATTGTACTTGTGATGTGTGTATGAGCTAGTCACTGTTGTACATGTGATGTGTGCATGAATTAGTCACTTATGTACTTGTGATGTGTGTATGAATTAATCACTTGTGTATAAGTGGTGTATGCTTGAGCCAATCATTGTGTGAACTAGGGATTTTGGTATGAAATTGACTCCAATGTGGTTTTGTGTGCATTTGTACATGATTGGTATTGGTTGGTATGGAACCAACACTTGATGGCAATTTGTTATCATTCTATTATAATTGGACTAAAGTGAAAGCTTTCACTTAATTAATAATTATGAATTAAAAAGAGATCAGAGATCTCATACAAGAGGAGAGGATGAACTCTTTCTATCATTGGTGTGCGAACTACGAAGCTCTGATTTCCAAAAGGGATTCATAGGTAGGGTCATCACAAATGAACCCTTGAGGTTTAGATCTGGATCTAGGGATGATCCTAACATTGAGAGCTTACCAATTTTGAGTGTAAGCATATAAGTGGTGGCATGGAGCTGTCATCATGACCATTGGTTGGAAAAGTTTTGAAGTTGACACTTCTAAGTTAGATGGAAGATGCTTGGTCATCTAAGTTAGAACTAATTGTTAAAAAATACAAAAAGGTAGTAGCCAAGGGGCAGGTTTAACAAATTAAACCTTTCTCAATTAGAGTAACATGATGCCAACTCAAATTACATGGAAATGGATAGTTACCTCCTGAAGATCTGAACCAGATGTCAAAAACTGCCGCACATGATCAACATCTTTAGCATGAATCACCTTTCGGCAGACTGGGCAGTTTACTAACTGACACTCTTCAAATTTGTTAGCCTCAGAACTGCAAACAAAGTTATTATACAAAGTTATAACTCTTCAACTACAAATTAATCACAAATAAAAATTCAATAAAATGGTCTAAATGGAATAATGTGCATGTATCTTTTTTCTTTCAGAGAAAATGTCTAAGCTTTCTTGAATAGATCTTAATGTGTAAACTGCTCCAAATATCCAATTCAAAGATCCTTTATTGTAATCAATCAAAGATTACATTGATCAAGCAGAATAAGAAAGGGAAGAAAGTACTTATTGTTCACAATATCAGCAAGAAGGTAGAATAGCTGTGAAAGAACTCTGAAATTTTCCACTATAAAAATGCACAAAATACAAGAAAAGCCAAGAGATACGTGCAACATCAGTCATTGCAATCAATACATATATGGTATGCATGTCAAATATGTATGGTAAAAGATAAGTTCTCTGAGAATGTTTGTATTGATCGAAATGATTATTCTTACAGCCTTCTCATAAATCTGATTAGTGATGCTAGCATCACCACACAATTTACCTCAACTTTTGTTGAGAATGAAAAAAAGGTCAACTAAAATTAAAAGAGATTATGATGACACTAGGCGTGGTGCTTGCAAGTCACAAGATTTTAGTTCATCTTGTGGCAATTGTAGCCTAAAACTGTGTGCTAGTTTAACAATCCTGCTTGGCCAACCATTGTGGTGGTGAATGTACTAGTCAAAGAGGCATTTTTGACAATTAGAGAAAACAGAAATATTAAACCAAGATACTGATATTTTAAAGACAAACAGCAGACCCAAAAAAGACAATGCACCTGCAATTTCTAAATACAGAAGAAATATATGCTCCAGAAAGAGAATACACAATGGTATGATAACACAAATGATAAAATTGATTGATCAAGAGATTTGGGTTCAAATCTACCCCTATAACTGTATTAATCTTTACATAGAAGTAGCTTAAGCATTTTCTGAGTTTTTTCACCATTCTAGCCACTCCACACCTTTTTTTTCAAGTATGGTCAATTCAACAAGTCCTATGTAATTCTACATCATGGCAACAGGTCAGATATCAAATTTTCCGAAATCTAGTCATATTTATAGATAGCTAGGCAAGTTATCATTATGTTTGGTGTGTTCATGTTAGGGTATATGTCTTGTCTTTATTGTTGATGTTATAAGCAGCTTAGGGCTGTTCTTCCAGCGCACACACTTCAAGAAGAAGGCATAAATTAAATGATAGCCTTTCGGCTATTTAATTTATATTGTCAATGATTTAATTAACATAAGGGCCGACCCTCTTTAGGTTCGCATATTTTGCTTTGTATTGGGCCGACCCCTTTGGCATTTATTATGTTTATTTATTCTCTCTAAGAGAGCCGACCTAATTGAAGAGGTGCTTCAATTGTATATATACAAGGTCTCATTTTTACATTTTATATTCAAGTTCACTCAAGCAATTTGCAGCCCTAGAAGAAGTTCGCACTTGTGTAGCAGCAGTCCGATTTCAAGGAAGAACATATTCATTTGTATCTTTTGCATCTAGGAGAGGTGCGACTATTTGTTGTATCAAATTCGGCCATTGCTGGGCCTGAGTTGTAAGCAGATTTCTGCTCTTATTCCTATATTATATAAGAGGATTATTTGCTGGGTTTTTCTCCCTCAAGAGGAGGGTTTTCCCAGGGTATCTTGCTGTGTTTATTATCTTATGTGTTGCAATATTTTAAGTGCTTTCAGTTATATTATCTGATCTATGAGAAACTAACATTTTTCACATTAGGCTACTATTGTCTTTGTTCATATTCATACTAGGTCTAATTAAGTTTACCTAGATAGTGTGAGTAAATAACTTTTCTATTTAATATTTGTGACATGCACATACTTAGCCACATTCTACTATTAGGGTTCCTACCAACCTTCACCTACCCCTTTTTGTGTTTAAGTTTCATCCTTGGTATATAAACAAGGGCATTTTTGTGCACATTTCTATCATGTTAGCTATTATAATTCTACTCTATTGGTTTCTGTTTTTGATCTTGTATGAAGATTGTGTGGAAAGTTTCCCAGTCTTGTGGAATATGGGGCTTAGGAATGTTGTGTTATTCTTACATGGTATCAAAACCATTTCCATCAAGCCCCTTCCTTCGTGAGCTTGTTCTTTTGGTTGTTGTTGTGTTCTATGCCAATCTTTTGTGAATAAGGCTTGGTTTCATTCTCACATAAATCCATTGGATGCAAAAATTCATCATTTTCTTGGACAATTTGGGAGCAAATTTAAGCTCATTAACATGTTTAGAGAAGCTGAAAAAGACAGATCTGCCCTTTGTTTTGTTTGAATTGAACATTGAAGGCTGATCTATCAAATTTGCAAGTTCATGAGGGTTTCATTTTTGTTTGCAACTTTGTTTTGGAGCTTACTAGAACAAAAAAATTGTGTCAATCCATTTAGAAGGCCCAAAATGGTATATCCAAATCAAACAACTCCTTGGAAGCCCAATTTTTTCCCTACCATGGCTCATATAAACACAATGTTTTTTTTATTAAATAACAAATTTACAGTCATTGCCAACGTGCTGCCTCTACCAACACGTTGCCTAAGTACTACCACCACCAACAGGCCACCTATACACTGCATGGTATGAGAGCATACCACCAACTTTACAGAATATTCCAAAGAATAGTCATGCTTACATCAGCACTACATCAGCCCTATACAACAACGCCATGCAGTGTATGAAAGATACATCAGAACTGTGCTTATTTGCCAAGTCAGCACCTGTCAATAGTACAACTTGCCACATTAGAATGCCATGCAAACTGTCACGTCAATAGTATGGTCTGCAGTTGCACAGTCAACATACTGATATCATCTGCCTAAGTCTTTTTTATCTTTTTGAAACACTTTTATAGAAATGAATTTTTTACCCATTTATCTATTTTTTGTTCTTATAGGTGTTGGAAAACTGTACTAAGCTTTACAATTTGGTACAATCTTTCTATTTTTGGTTTCATTTGTGCAAGTTTTGGTACAACTTTTTTGAAGCCTTGTTTGTGGTTTTTTTTAGCTATTTAGCAACTTCTTTTCATCTCACAGTTTCTCCTATAACTGTGTTTCTTAAGCAGAAGATATTATATTTGTTTTTTGCATCAACCAAATTGGGGATTTTGTAAACAAAGGAAATACAATTCTCAAGGGAACATTTTTGCACTTGTATGTGCCTATTACAATTATAGAGGGGTTGTAGTGCACAATTTTGGTGCCTATTTTTTCATCTCATTCTTGCATTCTTTTCGCTTGGTGCTTTGTGTAATTGTAATGTCCCCTCTCTAGCCAGTGGTTTGGAGAGTTAGGGTTAGCCTATTTCTACTGTCCCCGTAGGCTAACGAGATGTTTAGGAGGCCATTTGGAGGGAATTCAGGGTCTTCAGTAGGCTTGTATATTCGCCTCTGAATGTTCAGCCCTATAGTTAGGTAGATGGCCTTGTGAGGCAGTTCAGGGCTTATCATTGCTACTTTCTATTTATAGCCAGTTCAATAGTTTCATGTCTATAGTTGGAAATTGTGCCAGAGGCACTCTCAGGAGTCTATTGGCTGGTTATTGATGTGAGTTGGCTTTGAATTAAGTTATTAAAGTCAAAATACTTTAATAATGTTATATTATTAAAGTGACATTATAACTTAATGTTACAAAGTAACTTTAATCAGTTACTGTATAATATGGCATTATAAGGGGGTGATAAAGTAACTTTATTTGAAATGTTATATTTTTAATTTATTTTATTAAATACTTAAGTGAGAGGCACGAATTTCAAAGTGAAATTGATTTAATGAATTAAAGACCAAATGTGGCATCCATCTTGAGGAGAAAGAGATATTTTGATATTTATTAAAAAGCACTTGCTTGGAGTTGGGCGTAGGGTTTGGAGGAGGTTAAAAGGGCAAATGAAGAATCATTTTCACTATCCAAGATTATTTACAAAACAATGGTTGAGCAACAAGTTTGCAGGTTTGAAGCTTCAAGTTGATCAGAGTTGAACTCTCACAGTATGATGTGGGTGCCACATTCCACTTGCACAAATCCTAAATATTTTCATGTGTAGACTGAATGAATCGGTTATGAGCTAACCAATAGATATTATTGTTTTCTCCAAATTTGTCTTTGAAGGAGACCCACAAATTTGCCAATAACGATCTCCATGAAAGACCTGAATGATCCCTCCAACCAGACCAGCTAGAGTGGACTAGTCTCACCACTGAAACTAGATGCCTTAGAGTTTTCATCCACAAAGCCAAGAACTCCAAAAAGCTCCTCAAAGTATCAATTAGAGAAAAATAAGCAAGCATAAAGCAAATGAGCTCAATTTCCACTTTTTATATGACTTGCACTTTTCCTACTCATAAAATAAAATAAAGTGACTTTATAACACCTTTTAATTAATTATTTAACATTACCATATAAATGTACTCTTCTTCCCACGTAGCATCTTCCACAAGCGAGTCTCTCCACTTGATCAAATATTCTTTGATCACTTTGCTCCTCAATCTCCTCTCCTTGACATTTAGAATCTCATTAGGAACCAATACCATTTGTCCCCCCTCATCCAACGGTGGTAACTCTGCTGAAGAAGTAACCTGTTGTCCCAGTGCCTTCTTGAGGCACGATACATGAAAAACATTATGAATCTTACTTCCCTCTGGCAGCTCAAGCTCATAAACTACTTCCCCAACTCTCCTAATTATCCTATAGGGGCCATAAAAGCATGGTTTCAACATTTTTGCACCACTTTTCATTAGCGAAGACTATATGTAGTGCTGCAACCTCAGGAAGACCAAGTCTCCTACCTCAAAACTGCGCTCAATCCTATGCCTATCTGCATAAGTCTTCTGTTGATTCTGGGCCACCTGTAAATTATCCTTAAGAGCCTTAAGAATATCTTGGTTCTCATGTATCCAATCTTTGGCTTTGGGAACCCTGCTATCGTCAAACTTGAATGAGCATCATATCCATGCAATGCTCGGAATGGTGTCATGCTAATGGACATATGATAAAGTGGTATTGTAACAGTGCTCTCCTAGATGTAACCACTTAATCCATGCCTTTTGTTAACCCAAGACATAGTTACATAAGTACCCCTCAACTCATTTGTTCATAATTTCCACCTGACCATCCATCTAAGGTGGTAACTAGTACTAGTCGTCAGCTCTGTACCTACTAACCTGAACATCTCCTGCCAAAAAGCACGGAGGAAACTATTGTCCTGATCATTGACAATGTACTTAGGCAAACCGTGGAGTCTAAACACCTCCCTGAAAAATAGCTCTGCCACATGTGGTGCCTTGTACTCTAATGAGATTGTGAAGGAGTGAACTTAGTCAACCGATCTACCATTACATAAATGCAATCCCTACCATGTACCTTAGGTAGACCCGTAATAAAGTCCTTGGACACACTCTCCCACTTCTATTCCAAAATGGGCAAAGGTTGCAATAACCATTTTGGATGAGTGTGCTTTGACTTGTTCTACTAACAAGTCATGCATTCCCTCACATGTCGCAATCCATCGTCCTTGAGGACCTTCAAAGAGAACCTCTCTTTGATCTGCATGTAGGTCTTGAAGTATCCAGGATGCCTTGCCAACTATGTATCATGTGTAGCCCTCATAATCTTCTCCTTAAGTTTTGACTCAGGGACTAAGTATATCATATCCTTGTAGTAGATAATGTCATCTACCACCCTGTACCTATCATCTTGAATGTGACCATCCACCAATTCACAGGCAAACTTATTCTTGGAATACTCCACCAGAAGGTGGACTTCTGGTCAGCTCAAATCTCTGCAAGGGAACACACATCTAGTTTCCTAGAAAGGGCATCAACAACAATATTTTTCTTGCCCTTAACATACTCAATGTCAAAATCGTAGGCCTGTATCTTGCTGACCCACTTCTATTGCCTCTCATTTAGATCCTTTTGTTCCAGGAAATATCTCAAGTTGTTGTGGTTGGTCCTAACCACAAATCTCCCATCTACCAAGTACTGTCTGAACTTCGCCAAGGCATGCATAATGGCGAGCATCTCCTTATCGTAGATGGAATATAATCTCTCTGGTTCCCTAAGCTTTTGACTCCTGAATGCTATTGGACGTTTGTTCTACATCAAGACAACTCTTGTACCCTCATCAAGACAACTCCTATACCCTCATCCGAAGCATCACACTCAAGCATAAAGCTAAGTGAAATCAAGAACTGCCAAAACTGGACAACTGCTCATAACCTCCTTGAATCTGTCAAATGCCCTCTGAGCATCCTCTGTCTACCTAAATGCACTTTTCTTTGTGAGATTCGTTAAGGGTGCACCCAACTATGAAAACCCCTTAACAAAGCGCCTGTAGTAACTGCACAACCCAAAGAATCCACACAACTCTGTAAGGGTCTTAGGTGGTGGCCAGTCCAAAATTGCTTGAATCTTCTCCTGATGCACATGCACACCCTGCGCATTGATCACATGGCTGAAATACAAAATCTTTGTCATGCCAAATTCGCATGTAGATGCCTTGGCATATAATGACTGCTCTACCATAATGCCTAAAACCTCGTCTAACTACCTCAAGTGATCATCCCATGTCTTGTTGTAAATAAGGAGATCATCAAAGAACACTAGCAAGAACTTACATAGTTGCTTATTGAAGATGTGGTTCATACACAACTAGAAAGTAGCAAGTGTGTTGGTCAACCCAATGGCATGACCAAAAACTCATAGTGCCCATAATGGCACCTAAACAATGTCTTATGTATATCCTACTCTCTAACCTTGATTTGGTGATATCTTGATTGAAGATCAATCTTTGAAAAGTAGACTGCCCCGTGCAATTCATCTAACAGCTCATCGATCCTGAGGATAGGATATCTATTTTTAATCGTTTTCTTATTCAAAGCTCGATAGTCTATACACATTCTCATAGTTCCATCCTTCTTAACCAAGACCACTAAAGAAGCGAATGGACTAGAGCTAGGTCTAATATGGCCCATATCTAACAACTCCTTGATGGCCTTCTTTATCTCATCCTTGAACTTCTTTGGATGCCTATAAGCAGTGGTTATCACCGGTTTAGCTCCCTATTCTAGCTCAATAGTATGCTCGAAACCTCTATTAGGAGGTCTCCTTGGAGGGATCTCTCCAAAAACCCTGTCATGTTTGCCCAACAATTGACTAAATGTCTACATGATACGGTTGGCTACTATCTGAAGAGTCCTTGGATATAATCAAACACTTTGCTGCCCAAGCTACCCATGCCTGAAAATACTCTCCATCCACTTAGTTGAAACGATTTTAGAACCATTGGCCATACCTCTTAGAACCACCTTCTTACCATCTACTACCCTAAATTTCAGCTCCATTGTTTGGAAGTTCTGAGAGTACTTCCCCAATGAATGAAGCCACTATATCCCCAAGATGGCATTAGTATCACCTAGGTCAACTACATAAAAATCATATGTCACAGTGTAGTTGCCCAATGTCACATCCAACCTAGGAACCTTCTATGTGCATCTCATACTAAACCCATCAACTACCATCACATTAAATCCTATGAAGTTCTTTGTAGGAATACCTCTCTTAGTCACCAATGCTGGGTCTATGAAATTGTGGGTTGCCCCACTATCAATCAAAATTGTGACTCGCTGCCCCTGTAATACTCCCCTAACTCTGAAAGAGTTAAATCTAGGAGTACCTGATAGAGTGGCAATAGCTCCACTCTTAACTTCCTCATGTGGCTACTCATCATTTGAACTACTATGTTCGCTACCCTGAACCTATTCTGCTTCCTCTTCACCATCACTATCAAAAAGCACCTCAATATAATGCACCTTACCCTTACCCATGCATCTATGTCCTGGCTCCCATGGCTTCTTACAGCTGAAAGATACCTTCTTCCTCCTCAATTCTCTACAAACCTCATCATCTAGCTTATCTTTCTTGGGCCACTCCTTCTGGAAGGGTTTCTTATCTTTGTTTTTTTGAGGAAGGAATGGTTTAGATGGGAATTTACTCTTCGGGACAGAATTTTCCATGTCACATCCTCTAATGATGGCATCCTGTAATGACTCCACTTTGAAGGCCTTAATCCAACCACACAATGGCTCGAATAATCCCTCAATGAAAAGAATGATCAATCTATGCTCTGACACATCCGTCACCATGACCTAAAGCCTCTGAAACTCTGAAATGTAGGTATCCACTATCCCCATCTGCTTAAGCTATGCCAACTCCTTGAAATGTAAGTCAGGGTCCTTGTCAAAATGGTCAATCAACTTTTGTGTGAAGTCCAGGTATGAAGTAATGTTGGCATGCCCCAAAGTGACCAGCACATGATACCACCACTCGTGGGCCTCTCCATCCAAAGGCAAGGTAGCATATTTGATCACTTTTGTCTCCAACATGGGGTCGAGTTGGAAATATGTATCCAACTTCTGAACCCAAGCTTTGGTAGTGCATTTGTTCAAGCCATCGAAGGAATGAACAACTTTCCAACCTTTTGCTGGAGATCTTGATTTTGAGGGCCTCTATTGTGATCTCTTGGTCTATTCCTGTATTTAATGGTGGAAAAAATCATGTAAAGACATAGCTGCATGAAAATCATCACCATGAGCTTGATGCTCTCTCAAATAATCAGTGAACCCTTCACCTTGTCCTTGTTGTCCCTGATTTTCAGATTGTTGTCCTCCCAAGAATTGAGGTAAAAGCAGTCTAGGAGTCACTCTACTAGCTGTCCTAGTGTGACTCAGTGTAGGAATGTGAGTATCGCTCCCTTCTCCATTATTCCCATTGTTACCATTATCACCATTATTACCATAAGTCCCTCTTATATCGTTGTTACCAGCATTGTTATGGTTTGTTATAAACTAAGTGAGGAGTCGAACCAATTGATGTTGACTAACCCCTTGCAAGGTCATTCAATATTTGCATGGTGCTGCCCTCAGGCGATTCATGCCTATCACCCATGTTTTCCTCTTCTTTTGACTCCGAGTTAAATGGGTTATCAGCTGCTCTCTCCCTTCTACTCCTATATGTTACATATGCCCTATCCTCTGAATTCATAAATGATCATGCAATTGAAAGAAACCCAATACTGCCCTGAAATTGTTGAGACCAAAATGTGTATCCAAAACTCACAGGCTGGTAGGAATTCCAGCCCTAATACCACTATAATATCCCACTTGTTTTGCACAGAAATTTTAAACAATTTTCATAGTTTGACATATGTAAACATTTTGTCAAACATTTTCTATGCCATTGTGTTTGGGAGATTTCAGATTTTCTCATAAGACAACCTTACAATAAACTTGCACATGAAATTAGAGTTATAAGCTATTCAATACAATATGAAGTTGAACAATATATTCAAAGGTGGTGATTACATTCAGACTGAACAACTAAATATGAAATGCAATTACAAAATTGGTGCTATTACAACATATGCAAAATATAACACTCCTAAAGACCCATTCTAACTCTGAAATTATAAATATTCTTAACACCACTCTAACCTAGAAATGGAATATGTACAGCAACACTCCTAAAGATCCGTGACTTCAAGAACAAGGTTGCTCGGGCCTATAGTGGACAACGCTACCCTCAGACTAGGCATGACCTCAAGGAAGGAGCGACTAGTGTATTTGCAGATGGAAAAGGATATGCGGCTGGATATTCTGGCAACAAACTCCCACATGACCCCTTCTCAAATGTCACACCTAACACCCTAACGCCATGTAACTCCTAGTCGTAGCTAGTGATTGGGCTTCGATTCTCTCAGACCAAGCCGTCATGCAAAGTTTGAAAACTCAGACTCGGTGCAAACTTGGCAACCCAAAATAGGGCACAGGCTCGGGACTCGGCTAGAACTCAACAAAGACGAAAACCGTAGTTTTACAAAAAATAAAAAATAATAATGCAATTAGAGAACATAAGAGCCTAATTTGATTATCAATTTCTCATAATTCAAATATTACACATGTTATATGATCTTCAAACACTCAATATTTGAAATTTCAACATTCATACTCATAGTTTCAAATTTTCAAATAAAAAAACAAACAAAAAACAAGTTTTCAACATTCATACTCATTGTTTCCAGGCGATCCCAAGAGTCCTAAATTGGGACTCAGGAGTCTGACTCTAGGACTCACGCAAGTCACTCGCCAGGGCTTGAGAGTCCTAGCCTAGACTCTCCAAGACTCAGCTCAGGAGTCCTTGGCGAGTCGACTCGGCGAGCCCTAGGACTCGTGAGTCCCGAGAGTCTTTTCCAAGACTCACAGAATCCTCAAACTATGCAGTCATGCATCAGAATAAGGAGCAACAGTTAAAAATGGAATCAATAAATATTATCCTCCCGTCCTATAAATGTAATCAAATCTTTTACTAATGGGATCCTAAGAAACACTAAGATTAAACTAAGGTCTGAAAAATCTCTATAAGAAAATTTCTAAGTCAAATAATATTTAACTTCTATGTTCAGATTTTCGATTTCCAGATCTTCGATTTCCGGATTTGAACTTCTTATTAAATGTGTTGATTGCAGAACATTATCCGATTTCTATGTTTGCATATCGAATGAGGAACCACCATAAATAAGGGAGGAGCCCGCCCCTAAGAGGCACGCCTCATGAGAGGACGTGGCTCCACAAGTGGAGACACGTCCACTCATGGGACGTGTCCCTTGGGGTGCGACTTGTAACAGGTTTTGTTTATCATTGTTACGTATACATTAACACATATACACCCTTCTACAAGATGGCAGATGTTTTAAGAGGATTCCGATTTCAAATAAATGCAGAATATATTATCACGTGTATGATCGAATTTTATATGTATGCTCATAAATTCGATCTGAATGTTCCTTAGAATTATTTGAATATAAGTGATGATCTTTGATCACTTATGAATGACGATGATGCTTACAGCAATCGTCATTCATATCTGACTGAAGCTATCATCTTTAACACGTCCAAAACACCATTTTTTGTTCAAACTCCCTATCGCAGCTATTAATAATAGTCATTGTACTCTCCCAGTATGATATGGGCGCCACATTCCACTTGCACAAATCTTGAATATTTTCATGTGTAGACTGAATGAATCAGTTATGAGCTAGGTAATAGATATTATCGTTTTCTCCAAACTTGTCTCCAAAGGAGACCCACAAATTTGCCAATAACAATCTTCATTAAAGACCTAAATGATCCCTCCAACCAGACTAGCTAGGGTGGATTAGTCTCACCATTGAAACCAGTCGCCTTAGGGTTTCCATCCCTGCCAAGAACCCTAAAAAGCTCCTCAAAGTATCAATTAGAGAAAAATAAGCAAGCATAAAGCAAATGAGCTCAACTTCCACTTTTTATATGACTTACACTTTTCCCGCTCATAAAATAAAATAAAGTGACTTTATAAAGTTCCTTTTTAAATATTTCTCCAAAGTCACTTTATAACACCTTTAATTAATTATTTAGCATTACCTTATAAATGTATTTTTCCTGCCAAACAACATTAAATAATTAAATAAACCAATTCCCTTTACTCTAGCCTATAGGAATTAAATAGGCTAATAAGTCCACCTAGAGAGATCATTGAGAAGGGGATATTACACCTCTTCATATAATTTTCACAACACACTATGCACTCGTTACTACTACTACTCGCCCTTTATGTGCATTGCTTCATGAACAACTCGAGTCTTTGACTACACACCCTTTAGTGATGTCAATAAATTAGTTCATGGGGAGAGCTTCAACACACTTCTCTATTAGCAACATCTTTACCCAAAGAAAAAATGTTCTAACTAATTTACAATGTACAGGAGTTAGGAACTTACTTTAAGTTTCCTCAAATAATGAGTAAGTCAACACCATAAATTGCAAAATATATGAGTCAAGAGTTCCTTTCACAAATATTTCTATTGCACACCTTCATGCCAAATACAAATGCTTCAAAAAAGTGTCAATTTAGGTGTCCACATAACGGGTCATTGGTGAACTCTTTGGTGTTGGCAAAGCCATTCTAACAACCTGTCAAATAGGTGCTCAGATAATTGACCCAAAACTCTTCATAAATATCATCTCCAAATAGCACACTCTCGTGCAATTGGCAAACCTTCATACAAGTAAGTATTTCAATTTCAATAAATTCTTCTACTCTACATGCAAATCATAGGTGAATATTATGTGTAACTTTCCAAGACATTGTTGCAAATAGCACAAAGTCTTAAAAGAGGTCCTAACAATGAAGCCAAAATGTTAAGCATTCTACATATTCTTAATATCCCCTACTATGGCTAACATATCATTATAGCTTCTTACAATTATTTAGAGTTACAATTCTCACCTGAAGCGTGATAAGGGCTCGAATCCTTCTTTAGAGACTCATAATAATCTATTGAATCTAACAAAATGATCATGCACAAAGATGAACTAAACTATCAAAGATATATTCCATTAATGCAAAGCAATAACTTGAAATAAAGAACATAGAAACTACCGATTGTATTACTATATCAAATATTCCACTCTTTGTGTTCATTATGATTATGAAGTTGGTTATCCCAATGATCTCTTGCTTGTGCACACCCATATTACAGTTATCACTCAAGCTCAAGCACACCAAAAGTACTTATCACTTACATTTTCAATTTCAGCTACTTATGCCATTTGGGTAGAAGTAGTTATTGTTTACCAATTTTGTGCATGCTATACAATTTTTTACAGTTAGATCAAAACATTGGAGTGGCTTACAATACTGCCAAATTCATGATTTTCATCAAATAAAATGTTCAAGAATGTAGTTACTGTTGTTGAGGAAGAAACATCAAGGAGCTCAATGTACATGGTTGCTCTTTTTGTGTGGAATCATTATAGTGCAACTGTAGAGAAACTCAAAGTTCCTCCCCAGTATAATGATATTCTTAGATAGCTAATAGAAAGACTGAAAACAATGGACCTGATAAAATATTCAAACTAATTATATTGGATGATCAAATGAACAAGAAAATATAAAAAGTATGCTGGTGCATGATACACAATTGGACCCAACCATATTTTATAAAAGGGGCTTATTTGGTTCCACATCCATAATTTATATAAACCCGGGAAAATTGTTTTTGATAAGATAAAAGGGGAAACAAGGGCCCCTACACTTACATATCCCGCAAGCAAGAGTTCACAACAGAAATAAAGCAAGAACCCTGAAGGCAACAATCCACAATCAAAATAAACAACAAAAAGCCTTCAGGTTAGAAAAAACAGCATAAGGACACATAAACAACACTAACCAGAAACAGCAAGAGCACTCAACCACTAGTGAGTCAAGAAACCAGCTAAGTCCTTTGGACCAAAAGCCACCTCACCTTCTTCTGAGAGCCTATGCAAATCAGCTTTGAGAGAATTTGAACCCTTACCCTTGTCTCTCTAAGTATTCTCTTCCTTTTCCCCTTTGATATCCTTATCTTCCATAAGGATCTTTATCCTGTTGGAGATGAATTTCATGCTTTCTTTATTTACTTTGATAATTTTGTTGATAAATGTTTCCAATTGCTTGAACCTCCTTTTCATACCCAACATTCTTTTCTAGATAAGGTCCATTTCCATTCAATAATGTGGCACATAGAATAGGGGTTGCCATATTTATTGTTAATTTTCATGGGCTTGTTTCCTTCGGTCTGTTGTTCTTTCTCCTTAGTGTTTATATTTGTTGATGACTGGTAGCTTCGGTCAGAGATCATAATGATTGCACTCTTGCATTATCATTATTGATAACAAATCTCCTGTGCTAAGTATAATCTGCTTTCAATAAATCAAATACATATATATGTCTTGAACTATGATTTATGATTGATTGTCGGCTTTGTTAAAAGGGATAAAATTCAAGAGTCATATCAATCGAAAAGGTGTGTCTTTTCTCAACCATATATATGGGAGTCTTGATCTTCAAAGTAGAACATCGAAATCAATAAATGTTTTACTCTTGTAGATTGAATCTCTCCAGAAAGATATTCAGACTTGGTGGAATATGTTTGATCCTCAACATGGTATCAAAGCCAGGTTTCGGAGAGATTGATCATAATCATTTTAGCATTGCCAGTGGTTCGGTGTCGCCTTTCCTTATCTATCATTGCATCACATTCAAAAATCGCAGTTGCTAGTCAGTGGGAGAACACGCAGCGATTATGGTAGGCAATTAGAGCCGAGATGAGGCGGAGCCTATGGATCTCGCTAAACCCTAGCGCCTTCATTGAAGTCATCACCGGGTTTGTGGATCGGGTGGATAGTCAGAAATAGCGAAATCATTGTGAAAGGCTATATAGACGAATCACAAGCAGCATCTGTCGAGGCACGATCATGGTGGCTCTGGCCAATCCCATCACAGAGCACCTCCCGCAGTCATTACTCTCGCAGCTAAGTCTTAGACGAGAACACCCAAGTCTAACTCAATATTCTCCAAAAGAAAAAAAAGCATTATACAAAAGCAATGCAAGTAATGACGATGACGATGCAGGAGGTGCAACTCACACAAGAAGAAGCGCGTCACTAACATTTCTCTCATCATTCCAAATCTTGACACTCTTTGGGGACAAATCATCACACATAAGCTATTCTCTGTAATTTTGTCTTGTCGGTAAGAAAAAATGCCTTTATCATCGACGTCGGTAGCAGCGCAGGGCGGGCACAGGAAGATCGGCATAGCGGTGGATCTGAGTGACAAGTTGGCATTCGCAGTGAAATGGGCGGTGGCGAACTATCTGCGGCCCGGGGACAACGTGATTCTGGTTCACGTGCGGCCCATGAGCATCCTGTACGGGGCCGACTGGGGTTCCATCGGCCTCTCGGTGGAGGACAGCAATACAAACGAGGATTCGTAGCAGAAGCTTGAAGAAAACTTCGACAATTTCACCTCCACCAAGGCCGCTGATCTGACATAGCCATTGGTTGACGCGCATATTCCGTTTAAGATCCATATCGTTAAGGACCACGACATGAAGGAGCGCCTCTGCTTGGAGGTCGAGCGCCTCAGCCTCAACGCTGTCATTATGGGGAGTCGAGGCTTTGGAGCCTCCAGGAGGAACTCAAAGAGCAGGCTTGGCAGCGTCAGCGACTATTGCGTTCACCACTGCGTCTACCCTGTTGTTGTCATCAGGTACCCTGATGAAGAGAAGGACTGCAGCCTTGTTGACCTTCAACCCACCGAACCGCTAAAAGAGTCCGAGTTGGAGATAGAGGCCATGGCGGAGGAGGACGAGTCAGATGAGCTTCATTTATAGACTTGGTATAATCGAGAATACATCCTTCAACTATTTGCTTCGGTGTTGACTGTGCGCAAAATGAGCCTTTAATACAATCGAAGGGAAACTCCGAATCGGACTTATTATAAATGGAAGAAAGAGATAACTCAGAATACTTAAAGAGGTCCTTTTTTATACTGAGATTAGCTCCTCTGAGAAAATGGAAGAAAGACATGTCTAAAACCAACAAAGATAAATGATTAATTATCTGGTGGATTGCAGTTGGAAACGAAATGCATTGAAAATGAAGACCATGTTCAAATTTAACTCTGCAAAGGGCCTGTGAAGGTGATGGACTGATCTAAGCGCAAGCGCAAACGTTCCATACTGTGTCTTGTATTTGCATCCATCAGAATATTTAAAAGAGAAGAGTATTCTTTGTTGACTTTTCTTACATCATTTATTTGGATCTTGTGCAATTAGTAAAAGAGATTATGTTTTCTCTTGATTTGTGTTCACTAATTCAAGATCCTTGAAGTTTCAAACTATTCATTGCGAGTTATTGCTATAACCTGAGATAGTAAACTTTGTATGAGATTTCTTTGGATAGTTATGAACTCTTAGTAATCTCTTCTAAATGCTTTCAGGACGGATCAAAAGGCATAAGAGATTGCTTTCAAGAAAAGCTTGATGCATCCCATAGTTTATGGAGACACTGCTTGCAGCCTTGAGACTGTGTGAATAGCTGAAGACATCTCTTCAAGAGGAAGCATTAACCTTAAGAGGAAGTTCTATGTTTTAGTAAAGGGTTGCAGTGTTGATGCTAAAACCTTGAGTTACCTCTTCTACAGTTGAAATCAAAATTCCTCATATCTGTCAACCTAGATTTAACATTGGTAGCTCCACAAACCTATTCATAATAGAGTGATTTGGGATGAGGTTGAAAAGAACAGCCCTGAATCTCTACTAAAGTGTGAGTTGGAAACCATTTCTCTAAAAACAAGTACTACATACAATTTTTGGACGAGGAGGTCAGGAGGTTGATACAAGTACTTAGAACTTCAGAGGGAGTCACTTCATCACTTCTTGTAATACATAATTCTCTGAGATGGAGAGATATGAGGTGAAAGCCCTTGTTCATCTCTGAGACTGAGATGAGGCATCATGTCGAGAGACTCCATGACGACAGGTCCCTGGATCTAACTTCAAAAGAACCCCAAGCACCCCCAGTGTGGCTTAAAAGGGGGGTGTTGGATATAAGCCACACCCAGACTGATGATGGGCTAGCCACGAAGGTCCTAGTGAATGCTCTAAGCCAATTCATGTGTGAGCCAAAGGAAATTCACCTTATGGCTGTAAAACTTATATTGAGATATCTTCAAAGGCACTATTGGATACAATTTTCTTTTCAGAAATGACCAACTAGATCAACCTGGATACTTTGTTTCAGATTGGGTTGGGAGTGTAACCAATCAGAAAAGCACATCAGGATGTTGCTTCAGTTTAGGATCGGCTATGATCTCTTGGATCTGCAGAAAACAGTCTTCAGTGGCACAAAGCTCAACAAAAACTGAATACATTGCAGCTTTTATGAGGGCAAGAGAAGCAATTTGACTTCGTAAATTGCTTGTGGGACTCCTTGATCTAAGCACATTGAGATCCCCTACCATTAAGAGACATGGTAGAAAGGAATGTGATCCAGTTGGAGTATGTTAGTACAAATGATCAAACAGAAGACATTCTCACCACACCTCTCTCCCGAATCAAGGTAGAACACTTCAGGAAGAAACTGGTATGGTTGAAATGTAATTTGATATTATGTTGAAATTCAAATTGTTTATAAGTTGTACTAATATATATAAAGATGTTTAATGTGTAAACTCTTTTGTCATGTGTGTGACTCCATGACCTTATGGGCCTACTCCTCCTGTGTACATTATTGAAAGGTGACGATCTTTCTAATAATGAACACTTGTATGTAACATTGTAAAGTGACGACTCTACAATGATAAACTATCATGATAGATATCATGTGACTTGATATCTGTGGACATGTCATGATAGTATCCCTTGGACACTTTGATGGATATCATGGGACTTGATGTCATCTGTAGATCATTGTGATCCTTAAGAGATTACCATGGTGGATATTTATATCCGTGGATATGCCATGAATTATGGAAGACATCACGTGACTTGATGTCAGTGCACATACCATAATGAAGATGTGTTATGGAGAATGTCATGTGAATTGACACTTTCAGAAGCATACCATATCTTCTGATATCAGGAGTTTAGTGATATCACGTTTACTTGATGGAAGTTATCCTCCCTAGTTAAAGAGGGAGTGTTGATTAGTGAAGATGTGTTATGAAGTATGTCATGAGACTTGACACTTTCAGAAGCATTTCATATCTTCCGATATCACAAGTTAGGTGATATCATTATGTACTTGTTTGGAGTTCTCTTCCTTAGCCTAGAGGGAGTATTGAAAAGTGAAGTATGTCATGAGACCTGACACCTTCAGAAGCATTTCATATCTTCTGATATCACAAGTTAGGTGATATCAATAAATACTTGATTGGAGTTCTCTTCCCTAACTAAGAGGGAGTGTTGATGACTGGTAGCTTCGGTCAGAGATCATAACGATTGCACTCTTGCATTATCATTATTGATAACAAATCTCCTGTGCTAAGTATAATCTGCTTTCAATAAATCAAATACATATATATGTCTTGAACTATGATTTATGATTGATTGTCGGCTTTGTTAAAAGGGATAAAATTCAAGAGTCATATCAATCAAAAAGGTGTGTCTTTTCTCAACCATATATATGGGAGTCTTGATCTTCAAAGTAGAACATCGAAATCAATAAATGTTTTACTCTTGTAGATTGAATCTCTCCAAAAAGATATTCATACTTGGTGGAATATGTTTGATCCTCAACAATATTGATCCTCTATTTTTCATTTCTTTATTTTTGAATTTCCTACCTTTTTTCTTGTTTTCTTAAAGTATTCCTTTCCTCATTGGGCTAGCTAGAAGTATTTATCAGGGGATTATTGGCCTTTTTTAGAAGTCACTTGTTTGGCAACAGTGGCGGACTTAATGGAAAAAGCATACTTTTTATTTTTTTCATTAAAATCAAGGTTCGTTAGGGACTTAGTGTTGGGGTTAGAAGACAAGGATGACACAAACAGAGAAACTATTAAGTCACTATCTTCATGGTATGAGGGGCTCACATTATCAGTAGGGATCTCCTTATCTAAAGGCTAAGCATTCTCTTCTTCACTAGAGACAAGAACATTTGTCTTCTTATTCAATGAAGGCTCCTTTTATTTGGACTTCTAAGAGGAGAGCCTAGTGGACCTTCTCTTATCCATAGAGAACGGGGTTTCACCAACTTTATCTTTCAAGTTGGAAGTGGTAGCAATAATTTCTTTCTCCTGGGGTAGCTTTAAACCAATCCAAAAAATTTAGAACCTTTAGTACCGACATTTTGTGATTTAGTCTTCTTCTCTCCTTTGGGATTGTCAACATGAAAAGTAAGGGAAGTAGAGAAAATTTGCTGCTACAAGTTGCTATCCAAGGAATTTAATAGGCAATGTTGATAAAGGCAATAGATCAATCCTTGATGCAGGGGAATTGAAGCTCTAATGGCAAGGACTTCTTTCATTGAATTCTCTAAAGTGGGGAGATCATGAGGGAAACTAATCCTTTTATTGTGACTTAAGTGATTAAGGAGTAGGAAATGGTATGTATGAAAATATGAATGCACTCAAACCTACTTTCTAGGGTAAAATACTTGATTGAAAGAAAGATACCTCTCCCCACGGAACCAAAAGGTCTTCACATTTGAAGTTATTTTGATATATCACCAGTTGTTCATCACCCTGCAAAAATTCATTTATACAGTCCTTGTCTCAACTACTCTTTAAGTGCTTGAATTTTTTCCCTTTCGTAGACAAGCCAGTAGCTTCACCTATAAGTTCCTCTGTAACTTCTAACTAAATGCCATCAAAGCTCACCTCTCTATTGTCCCAAGATTGTGCAAATTTAATAGTAAACTTCCACACCACTCTTTTTAAAAATTCCCCAAACTAATTCGTTATTCTAGACTTCTATGCAAGAATTGGGCTATGTTCTAACTCTATCACTGCCCATAGTAATCGGAGAGGAGAGGACAACCTGGGTAAATAAAAACCTATGATGCATACCCAATTGGAGTAGAAGGAAAATAACATTCCTAGAGGGTTGAAAATAGAAGTGAATGGCAATGAAAACCAAGAGAAGGCAACACTTATTTTACTTCACTTTTCCTTTTTTTGGCTCCATCATCACAATCTATCCATCTCAACTCATCATTGCTTCATGGTCTGTAATTCATCAAAAAATGATTATTGCTGCAAACCTCCATGTACTCCTTATAAATCCACACATGTGAATGAACTCTCCCCTACTTCAATCTTTGCACTCACTCTTTCATAAAAGAACTATCACCTTTAACGTCATGATTTCCTTCAAATTTCCCAAATATCCTACCAAAGGGTTGGGTATAACTTTTATGATTAAAGTTGACGAGATAACTCTTCATTATTGCTTTCTTGTAAACATTGCTCTTTTATCTTGTGAGATATATAGTCAATATTATGCCAACATATCCACCCTCCACACACTGCCTAGTATTAGCTAAGACATCCACTACCCTGTTTCCCTCTCAATAGAAATGAGTAGCTTTGAAACTATAAAGGTTGGCCATAATTAGATTTAAATCTTTAACATAACTTTTCATCTTCCATCCTGATCCAAAGTTCTATTTATAAGGCCTATTATGAATTTTAAATCCCCTTCCATGTGAATTTTCCCTATCCTTAGGGAAAGTGCAATCTGAAGACCTTTACAAGCAGCAGCTGCCTCTTCCTCATTATTGGAAATATGTCCTGGATAACCAACATAGGCAGCAATAAGAGCACCATTATGGTCTCTTAGAATACCTCCCGCACTAGACCCTCCAAGGTTCCCTTTTGAAGCAACATCAAAGTTAAGTTACCCAGATCAATTGTTACCAAAGGAAAATGATGAAAATGACTATATTGTAAGAATGGCATCATTGAGGCCCACAAGAGACATAAGGATATGAATAATTAAATGCATATAATATGTCTAGCTAAAATTATCTCCCAAGTTGGCACACATAGGTAGGAAAACTGGTTAGTTAAAAGAAACCAACATTGTAACTCCCACAACTACCCAGTGAAATTTATTAAATGGGTTAAATTTGTATGCAAGAAGGGGGAATAATTGAAGAAAAATTAAAGAGAGGAAATTTAATACAAAACTTGAGCTCTCATCCAGTGAAATACTTTTATGTCTAGTAATTGTAAGGATTTCAGCAAATGTAATTGTTAGTGTTTCTTAGATCAGATTGAATAATAAAAGCACTTAAAAGAATTACAACACATAATAAGACAATGAACACACAAAGATACCCTAGGAAAACCCTCCTCTTGAGGGAGAAAAACCCAGCAATGAATCTCTTCTATAATCTAAAATAATGGCAGAAATCTGCTTACAACTCAGGCCCAGCAATGGCCAATAATGAATGCTAAGAGGTCGCACCTCTTCTAAATGCACTAGATACAAATGAGTATGTTCTTCCTTTAAATCGGACCTGCTGCTATAAAGTGCGAATTCTGCTCTTAAAGATATATTCGAACTTGCTTGAATGAATGTCTTAACAATGATAAACTGACCTTGCCTTTATACAAGTGAGGCGCCTCTTCAAGATAGGTTGGCTCACATAAGGAAATATCAAATATAATAAAGTCGGCCCAAGCTATAACTAGAATATGCGAACCATGAAGGGTCGGCCCTTTGCATTTAATAATAGTGATCATGAATTAAATAGCCGAAGGCTATTCATTTAATTCATGCGCTCTTTCTTGGGAAGTGCAGACCGAAGCTGCTCAATAACATCAACAGTAATCTTGTAACATGTTTTTAAATTTTACATAGTAACTTTTGCAAGTTGCTGGCAGTGAATAATTTAAAATAATCATTCATGTTCTTTTCCTTCGGCTCTCACAACAATTGTATTGAGATATTGTGCATTGTGTAACCATGATAG
Source organism: Sequoiadendron giganteum (assembly GCA_007115665.2). NCBI lineage: Eukaryota > Viridiplantae > Streptophyta > Pinopsida > Cupressales > Cupressaceae > Sequoiadendron > Sequoiadendron giganteum. The sequence continues at coordinate 609,843,649 of CM021109.1, read as the reverse complement.
AAGATCATTGACAAGGAACTTCTCTTCCTACTTAAACTTTTGAACTAGATACAACTGAAAACAAAAGTCAATTTTATTTACTTCATTAATAATTTCAAAACTCTTAAAATACCTCGCTTTAAAAAAATTCAAAACTCTAAAAAATAAGGCCGAAAACATAAAATGTTAAAAATAAATCCACACAGATGTATATAGTCACTGTCTGCAAATCTGATTCAATCCAAAAGTAAATTAAATCAAGGTTAGATTAAATTTACTTGGTGAAATATATGAATCCGGGTTTTCTATGTTGTGTATTTACTTCAAAAATTATATTCAGAGGGTTTAAATTGTAAAATTGACTATGAATAAATATTCTTTTTATTTCCAATTATTAAACAAGTGCATGAGTAACTCTGGTAAAAGAGGTGTGTATGTGTGTGTATTGTTTTTGGGCTTAATATAATCATAATATTGTTTTCTGTATTGCAACCGGGAAAAGTCTATGTAATTTGAAAATGACTGAAGTCCTATACAAAGAGATTAGTTAAACAATAAACATTCATTTATTTGTACATGCAATTATCTTTGTTCTTTAGTCTAATAAAATGGGAAACCAGCAATCTTGTGAGTGTGGACCTATAACTCTCCATGGTAAAGCTTGATAGTACATCATTCCTTTAAGGAATATTTGAGCTTTAGAGGGTCTCATACCCTTTCCGCTTGTTATGTGACTTTTTCCCCAAAGAGAAAGTTATGAAATAACCCTTTAGAATTAAAAGGGAGATAAAAAAATAAAGGATATTATGATCCTTTGGTTAAAAGAGATACTAATAAAGAAGATGTATAAGAACTCTCTTAAAAAGGTGACATGTGCTGACCAATTTTTTCAAGTTTCACATGACAACTCAACACAACAAGCACCCGTTATGGTTAGCTCAATCTCAAATCGACTGCAGGAATGTAACCCTACACCAAGAATGTACACCAGGATCCCAATGTTGGGCAAGGTGTGAGCATATGGCGTCGGGGAGCGTAAGACTTAAAATCATGAAAGTACAATGCTGGAAAGTGAAAGTATGCAACTCGACCACGTATTTCAGCGGGAGCAAGATAACGGCTAGGCCGATCAGCAGTATGATGATTACAATGCAAGTGCTATAAGTAAATGGGCGGCTTGCCGACCCCTTCCGCTTGTTCAACAGGCAATACAAGTAATTAAATGCAAATAAAGAAGACTGGAGCAGACCAGTCTCTTCCACAATCGTGGGAAATACAATGTAACTCAGTAAGAAGAGAAGTTAGTTGACAGTACTACTATGCAGCCTTACAATGATGAAGAATTTCTTGCAAATAGCTCTGTATTGAAGATGTGTCAGTGCTGCAAATAAGAAATGTATTACTCCTATCACCAAGACTCACTCCATACAAAACCCAACTCAAAGGACCAACTTCTACAATCTGATATGACAGACCAGCAACGAGGAATTGCAGACCAGCAACACAAAGAACCACTCAAATGTTTGTATCTCACTCCAAACTTATCCAAAAGAACTGAAATAAACTGCAAATGCTTCTAATAAAGATGGTGCCCAATTCCCAATGTCTAAACCACAACAAACTGCCCTATTCTATTTGGTACAAAACCCAATGCAACAGACAGAAAGGTACGGCCCTCAAGGAGGGGCGATTTCACTCTATAAAATTCATTTCTTGATAATAAAATCTGCAAGTTGGCAAGAAGGGTCGCCCCTAGCAAAGAAACACATTAGAACAATACCCAAAATGATACAAAAATCACCCAAAGACTTCTATGCAGAAAAAACCTACAACAGTGCATGACCAGCAAACTCAAAACTCAACAAAACCTCTCAAAACTCCATTACAATATCTCAATCTATCTCTTTGAGCAAGAAACAATCCTCTCTCTCAGTTAGTTGCTATCTTTCAAGCAAAAAACTAAGCCAAGCTAGGAGGTATGCATTCCTCGAAGCAACTCACTCACCATTTCGGAAACATAACATTACAGTAGAAAAAAAGATCCCAATGAAGAACAAACACCCCCCTTATAAAGACTCTGAGGAGAGTCTCCAGCTGTTTCTAGAAGGTGCGCCCAAGGTCCAAGAGGATATTTGAATTAGAGTTGACTTGTTTCCCTCCTTCATGGTGGCGTCCAACTTTAAGGGAGAATAAATCTTTTAATAAAATAATTCCCTTCTCTAAAATGGCGTCCCATCTCCTCAAGAGTAATTTTTGACTTTAGAAATATTAAAATACCTCCAAATGAGGTGTCCACCCATGAAGTCCCTCTTTTAAAAACAAAATAAAGTTATATCACTAGGCCAAGGGGGCCAACGTGAAAGTATAACATTTATATCATAAAATAACTTATTTCTCCAAAAATTCCATCACAAGGCTAAAAATCAATATTACCACCCCAAACTACTTGAAAAGGAAAGCCCACTGAGATGATGCTATAGGAACACAGCCAGAAATAGAATTTACTAAAAGTAGTAAATTCAGAAGGTTGCTCGGAACGAGATGCATGCAATACCATTGCGAAGCTCTCTGAAAACCCAGAAAGAATCCACAAACCAAATTTCAGATTTCCAAGAGCAAGCTCCAGGAAAAGCTTAAACATCCTCCTAGAAGATAGGAAACTCTAATTTCCACTTCCGAGTAGCCTACGGTCTCCGGAATAGGCTAACGGCCACTACAAAGATCACTGTTGAGAAGGGGACATTACAAAAGGTGGAAGAATAATTAGTTATTTAAATAATTATTAAATGCAACCTTTGTGAAAGGGTTTGATGGTTTGAAAATCACCCCTTAAAAGGATATATAAATCATTCATGTGAGAGGCATGGAGGACATTAAAGGAATGAAGAGAAAAGAGAAAGGAATTAGGAGGAGAAACACAAGAATTCAGAAGGTACATAAGAGTGAAGGTTAAGGTCATTGGTTGGCATTGAGGCATTTGGAGAAGGGGCACATGGTGTGTGTCCAACTCTGTTGAAAAAGGCATCTTTATCCCAACTAGAAAATATGGTAAAGATATTCTCATTACCTTTTATAAGCATCAATGAGAAAATTCTTATAATCCATAATCAACCTATATTTGTACTCCCTTTAGATAAATATGGCATATTTGTACCATAAATAGGTACTGCCAATAATGACTTCACATATGTCAAATGTAATGTCCCCTTGTAGCCTCTGAGCAGTTGAGATGTCCTTTAGCCTATTCCAAAGTTCTCGTAGGCTAAATGGAGTTGGTAAGGGAACTCAATGCCAGTCCTTTTTGTGGAGGTTCTCGGTGTTTCAGGTGGGACTTTCTATTTTTAGTAGGGGGCCAATTCCAGCATTTATTATTTATAGTAAGTCACTTTGCAAATCTATTTCTAGTGGCTAGCCTTCGCCAGGCTACTTACAACAGTATCTTTCCAGTTTCGGCATTGGATTTTGCTAAGGTCTGATTATTTTAATATTTGTATTCCTCACTTGAGATGTTTTTATAAAGTTATTTTATAACTTAAGTTGAGGGTCGGATGGTCATCAATTTGTACCTTGACGCCTAGTTGATTGACTTAAGTTGTTTTTAAAGCAACAAAAGCGCATTTGAAGGCTGAAAAAGTGGTTCGCCCAACGGAGGCATAAGTGAGGTTAAAAAGGAATTTTTAATTAAAAAGCAAAGCAAAAGAGGGTGTGGCTTATTGGAGGGAAGATGGAATTCAAATTTAGTCGCCCTAATTTCTCATTGAGTCTTCATTAAAATCATTTTGGAGTCTCATTTGTTTATGTCTAAGTTGGTTGCATAATAGGATGTTGCTGGATTTTCTCCAGAGGTCTACAATTTGGTGTTGAGGATGAAAAACCCTTTTCATTCAGGAGTTGGTTTCAGTGGTGAGAGATCCACCCTAGTCAGTTGGATGTGATTCCACTCAAGGGTCACTTTGGTGCTTCACAGATATTCAGATTTTCAGTATTTTGGTTATGAAAGATGAAGACTTTTGAATATTTTTGAGGTGTTGCTTATTGGGTTTGGTGTGATTGAACTCGGTTTTGTTGGGACTAGTTATGGCGTTGATTTTCAAGAAGGTTTTTGAAGGTTTGAAGCTGATAACAGTGATTTTCTGAACATTAAATTTCCAGGACAGAAGTTGGTAATTTGATCATAACTTCATATCAGTTAGGGTTTGCATTTTGTGTATTGGTTCAATAGAAGCTCCTCATCAAGGTGCCCTAGATTATATATTCACATGAATTTATTGGTGAAAACCTAATTTGTTAGAGCAGATCACCCTTCTCAGGTTGGCGCCCTATTTGTGGTGATTTCCAGATTTTAGGCCTGCTGTTGTATAGGCCGTTTATGCCATTGTTGGGGTCTGAAACGTTGGTCATTTGCACTGAGATTGCAAGGGGTTCACTGGTCTATCCCATTGGTGAAGTTATTGCAAGTTTGGAGTGTCTATTTTGCTGTTTGAGCTCTATATCCAGGTCTGATATGAAATTTATTGATTTTGATATACATTTGTAAAAGTCAGATTTCTGTTCTGTTATCATTGAATTATATTCTGAAAGTTCATCATTATTGCAAACAAGTTTATCTATATTTCCTGCACTTTATGTTATCTTTATATCATGCATGCTTGAATCAATGAATGGCATTTAAAAACCAAACAAACATCAGCAAAACAAGAGAACAGAAAAAAAATTTAGGGGCAGTCATTACATCAAATGGCTTTATGTTGCACTCCATTTCACTTGAAATTGGATTGTCTAGTGATGTGCAGCTCAGTGTATTTGAATTTTGTACAACAAACCCAATAGCTGTGGATTTGGATTCACCGAGGTCTTGAGCCCAAGATTCTACACTGTCGCCTCGAAATCAAGTTCTTCTAATAGACTGAAATTAAACAAAGTATTTTCTTGTTTATCTCGATATGGATTTTAATATGCAAGAAATTCTCAGGTTCCTATTCCAAGATATTTTACTCAACTATCTGGCTCCTCCACATCAAGGTGCATATCAGTTTAACATCTAGATCTAGCATTCTCCTTACCTTCTACCATAGATATCATACTTCTCTTCTCTAGGGAAATATACAATGTTTGTTTCCAGATTTTGAAGCTGTAATCCTGAACACTTGGCCTTGCCTCTAAGAAAAATATGAACATTTTGAGAAGCTGTCCTCCTTCATTCCCAGAACAATAGAACTGAGTTTGTAATCATTTCCTTGAATGTATTACATGTCTTGATAGATGGTATCTATGTTTGGAGAAGTTACTGCATTTTCTTTGGGACGTGCAACTGCCATATAACAATTCCCCTATCATAGTGCTTTAACAGTTGCATTTTGCAAGACAAATTGCCATCCGGAATATTTTATCTTCACAAGCAACAGAGAAACATTTGTTGCAAAGATAAACCATGACATTTTGCTAAATAAAAAATTATAATGTCTACAATCTAAGTTTGAGCATACCGATAGATAATCAACTGAAAACTATGTTCAAAGTGAGCTTTAAACCTCTGCCAAATCTATTGGACCAAACTCTTTTATGTCAGGTCAAACACATTGACCGAAATCCCTTATTTTATCACATTAAGTTTGTTTTCCATCTCATGTGCTTTAAAAACTATGATGGACATACTAAAATATTATAGCGGTAGGGCAGATGCATTTGCTTGGGATATTGGCACTAAATGTATCAGTGATCATGAATTAGATCATGAAGCAAGTTCATATTTTGAAGATGTTTAAATTGTCATTAGAGCATAGCAGCTCTAAAGCCTAGACTATGGAGACACGAGAGCACGTGCCACTCTTTAAAGATTGTATCTATCAGATTTTAAAATGAATATTGGGCATTAAAATATTTCTTTTATATTATTCTCACATATTACATAATTTTGTATGTTGTATGCCTTTGAATCTTCCCAAGCCCTTTTGAAATCCCAATCTTTGGCAAACTTTCATGTTCTAAAACCTACCAAATTTTTTTAACATTGTTACTATGATACTAATTCCTTAACTAAGTTTACATATGTAAAATCTAATTTCAAAAATTTAAGTATCAATTTATCCTTGATTATTCAAGCAGTGATTTACAGCTTTGGTCTATTGTTGTTGGAGCTCATCGCCAATACATTCAGATACTCTTGTTGTAACCAGTTGTCTCATCCAAAAGAGTTACAACAAATGAGATCATGCTCTTCGGTTGATGGATGTGCCATCGTCTTCAAAAATGATTTGGCTGCTAAAAAGAAAAACATGGGTTGAGAAAGTATCGAACCTGGGCAGGGTCATACATAATAAATTTATATGGCTTAGAAAGTAGTATAGCCAACACATAGAGCCAAAAAAAACCAAAAAACATATATTGTATCAAATAATTATAACTTAAATGAAAAGAGCGGCATCCTCACAGATGCAGGTGGAAGTAAAGATAATCTAATCAAATAATTATGAAGAAAGAACAGATTTGAAATTTCAGACAGCCCATGTCATCATAGAAATAAACTGCTGTTCGCATGTGCTATATATTACTGCAAATATCTGTAACTTTAGCAAGTATAATGATATCCTTACATGCTTACTAATTACCTATAAGGCAAACCAGAATAAATTTCATCTGCATTCTCTGTTAGTCCTGAAAGAGTTGTATTAGCTGATTTACATTGTTCATGTTGGTTCTGCTCCTGAAGCCATCTCCACCACCTCCCAAAGCAATCACTACAAAGTACAAACAAAATCTAATCAGTAATGAGAAGTCAAAAATAATCTCAACCAATCAATATAGGTAATCATCTAGATCCCAATAAACTAGAGCATGGTATACTGAATATAGAAACCTGTGAAAGCAATGAAAGCAAGACATCAGCTTCATAAAAGGCCTCGATGCACTCTGAGCATCCTCCATAACTAATTGAAACAAGCAGAATGAACAATTTCCTTCTGGATGATTCATATTGGAGAGTTTATCTATTGCTGCCTGAGTAACAAGTTCAGTTAGTTAAACCACCAGTCTAGCATAAATACTAATTAATATTAAATATGTTGAATAACAGCATGCACAACTATGGTTCTATTTAAGCTTCTGATCTTATGGCCCATGGAATACTTTGCAAAATTTTAAATGTGATGTCCATACTGTTTGGTACCAAGAAAAACCCTGTGCAATGCTATGTTTCTCCTATTAGATTCCAAGGTAGATAAATGACAATTTTCTTTCTTTATTTAAAAAACCATTCACAAACAGTGCCAACAGATGAAGTTAACTTCTGTGCTATGATTTCAAACAGTCCTAGAAGTTTTAGTAATATAACCTCTCATTTCTGCACCACCTATCAAACACGTCCTAATTAACACTCCAAATCAACAGTCAGAAAATGGAGAAGCCATCATGGAACATCACTAATGCAGTTCAGATTTTTTTATGGCACAAGCAGATTGCAAGGAACAGAAATGTTAATTGAGTTTGTTAGTGTTTCAAATCGCACCTTTGAAATGTGTTTTGGAACGGACAGCTATGTGCAGTAAACTGCTCTTCGAATTAGGAGGGGAAGCTCCCTCTTTTGCTGAGTTGCATAAAAAAAGTAAACTAAACTAATTTTGCCTATCTTTTTGGTTCAGCTGCGAGAACACAAGGTTATAGAACTCTAGATGTTGCAGCTGAGGTTTTCCCTTTAATGAAACTTAACAACTACAACTAACTTACGCTATTGATGTTTCTAGCCTCTCAAGTAAACGCAAAGCAAGAGAGTTAGAAATGAACAAGATTGATTTTCTGACAAAGATACTTAAATAAACTTTTCTCAACATACATCTACTGAATTTCAATGCAAGCTGAAAAAGGAGATCATATAAGTATTACACAATAAACGGAAATATGAGACTTTATATCGGGGCAGCAAAGCAAGCTCAAGACTTTATAGTCTCACACTTCGAGCACACAGATTACAATTCCGGGACAACAAGTTGTAGCATAATACTTGCAACATGCGATCAAACCATATTACGATTGACACAAAACACATGCACTAAACAAGGATTTGCAACTAAGGAGGCATGCAAACTTGTTTTTTACATAAAGTGTGTAATGGACACCCCTGAATGCCCAAAAGACTAAACCAACTGCTGAAAGGAATTTTGACAAACAGTTTGCATCCAACTTCTTATTTCTCCATTTAATGTTTAATTCCCTTATGACTTCCGGAAATGAGACATTTGTTTGTTTGTTTTATGTTTTGGCATAAACTTGAAAACACACAACATGAACAAGAAGGAAACTACAATAATATGCAATCTGGAAACTGACTACTACTGGTAAAATATTATTTCAATAAGAAGCAAATACATGGCAAGTTATCAACTCACGAATTTCTACAGCATTATAATGTTTCATCAAATGTTTACAAAATCTGCTACTACAGTGGTATGAATAGTACCCGTGAATAGTGCCATGAATAGTGTCGTGCTACAGTAGCGTGAATAGTGTTGTGCTACAGTAACATGAATAGTGCTGCGCTACAGTACTGTTATAATTTTCCCTCAAATGGTTCAATATCTTCTTGAAATCATTCCCTCAAAGTGACATAAGCATCGGACAAGTAGAGAGGAAGATAAGAACGAAACCCCCAATCTGCCTGTAGCTGAAAATGCACCCAATCTGCCTGTTAATGGAGCTGATAGCAATAGATTCCAAAGGCCAAACCCTAAGGGGATGACATCTAGAATGTCATAAGAGAGGATAGACGTCCTCTAATGCCAAGAACGGATCTGCAACTCACACACCAATTTCTTCTCATATTCAACATATCTAATGAAGCCACAAACGCTTCCTTTTATTCTATTTCCAAGGGTCGACTCAACTCTCATGAGCAATGTGGGATAAAAGATGTGCAATATAAAACATATATTAAAATATCCTCTTATGTCTCCCTTGGGTACACATCCCCATAAAATAAATATTAAAGTAACACTTTAATATTTTACAATTAAATTAAATGTTACTTTAATAAAACTTCAGGCATTAAAATGTATTAGCAATCGCACTCCGAATAATGCGAGTGATAGCTCGTCGGAAAGCTCTCACCGAGGAGTATCAAATCCAATCACCAAAACTGGTCTCCACTGTGTCCTACTGACTTACTAAAAATAGTAAATATGCCTGAAACTGAGTAAATCAACTTCGTTTTGGCCCAAACTGGAAATGACTAGGCCAAAACACTTTAGGATCCCCTTAAACCTTTCGTTAGCCCTCGGGACCATGTAGAACAAGGCTAACGCACACACACTTGGTCAACTGCTAAAGTGGGGACATTACAAAGTGAACTGACAATAATCGATAACAAACATGAAGGCATAGGCTCAGCCATTCTGTTATCACAAGCACGATTAAACTAAAATGAACAAACACTGCTCTTATTTATACACAAGCCGAGGAGTAGGGAACCCTAAAATCTTCTTGCTTTTACAACTACTACATGCCAACATGCAAGCTTTATTTCTAATCCTAGAAAAGATAAAACATCTAAAACCTAGAAAGCATCTAAAAATAGAAAATGCCAACTCATTACAATCGTTTTATTTTCTATCCTCAAAGAATGGATAAGAATCATGACATAATAGAAAGAAAGCTAGAAAGAAGCTTCTAGAAGAAAGCTGATTTAAATCTCGATCACATCCGCTAAAAAGCGGGCAACTTCATCCTTGGTGGGAGTGCCAATACTATAAATAACAAAATGTCGCTTTTCCAAGATTTCCTCACCATCTGCAATAGATCTTAGGAAATCTTCACCCTCATTGGCTGCTTTCTTGAACTTTGCTAACATCTTGAAAATCATCTTCATTCTTCCAACACTGCCATCGTTGCCATGCATGATACTCTGAAACTCTGTTTGGACTACGTCAAGCCCAATGTATGAACCATCTTCAAGGCAATACTGACAAGGAATTGCTGCAACAAATTCTCTAATGAAATTAAGAGTATCAATAACTCTTTGCTTATACACAGCAAACTCCTCAAATATTCTCACATATGTATTAACCTTGAAAAGGTGACCTTCTTTCCACTCCAGGATCTATCTTTTGTGTTCTCTTGCCACTGTAGAGCCGCAAGCCATATCTAAATCTGCAATTATGATTTCATGCATCGGCTTGAACTCGGCTATCAACTGCTCAAAATCCTGGATACCTTGACGTAAGTCATGAGCCTTGTATCTCAGTTGAAAGACCTGTGCTAGAATCTTTTTTCCTCTGATAATGAAATCTTCAATCCATTCTTGAGTTTGTTTTCCACAAATAACCAACTGCCTCAACTATCGTTGATCAGCTGGTGTCTCTAAAACTTGGAGCAGCAACTGTGTTGTTTGTGAGGTGCCATGAATGAGATTAGATATACACAACCGAAGTTGACGATTTTCAGCCTTGAGGGCTGCCTTGTCTTCTCCATCCTTTTCCACTCTTTCTTGAATATTTTTAGTTACCATCTTGAACAAACTCATGTCAGCATGTCGGGTACTTTTACCAAGATTTGCTTTGACCATTATAAAATCATCAACATCCACCTCATCCCTGATTCTATCTTCAAGAGGCGTAGCTGTCTCCATGACCATTTCACCATCAGGATTTCTCTCAAAGTGGATTTTTTTCTTTGCCTTCTTCTTGGGTGCTTCATGATATACGTTGAGATCATCAACATTGACTTGATAAGAAGGCCTTCTTCTTGTCCTTCCCAAGGAGCTCTCAAGCCAAGATGTGGTATCTCTACTAACAACCATGGGAGGAATAACTACAACATCGGCCTCTATCTCCTCGTCTTCCAAATCAATGTGAATTGGTGAAGACCTCGGAGATGGCAAAGTGTCTTGTATCAAAGGCAAATCTTTTGTTTCCTCTTGAGGTATGGGCTCATGTGGAGGGGCTTCTATTTCAATCGTAGGCTACTCCTGGATGACAATACCTGTGTAGTCCAACCTCTTTTTTGCACTCTTTGTAGACCTACTACCCTTCACAATTTCTTGACCTTTTCCTTTTGTCTTTCACTGAACTTTAGAAGAAGAAGGAAGCAATGGATGAACCCTTGGCGGCTCTGCTACTAGAATTGACTTCATTCTTTTGAGTGTCAAGAAGGTCTTGCTGTAATCAACAACCTAACGATTCCTTTCTTCCATTGTGAGGCATTCTTTATTGGCCCAATTGACCTGCGAAAGGGGTTGTTGCTCAATCTGATTTCTAATATAGGCTGGGAGAATTACATCCTCGTCATCATCAGATAACCCATCAATGTCTTCGAATAAACAATCTTTCATTTGATGAAGGGTGAGTCTACTATTGCTTCGCCTTCGCACCTCAAACTCATCTCTGCAATTAGCCCAAAAATCTTCAAATGCGGGCACATGAGCATAGTTTTGACCAAGTCGAGCTGCATAGACACCATGGGGATCATAAGATCGTCTCTCGCTAAAAGGCTTGAAACCAAGTTTATCTAACTCATTACCCATTATTTTAGCATCTGCAGATGATCTACACCTATATATTCCCATTTCAAAAGGGGCTGGTTTCTTTTTCTTTCGCAAGCGAGTGTGAACATCTGATACTTGCCTTAGAAACTCCATACACACAACTTCATCTAACGGATACCTTGGTAACATAAGAGGAGCACCTGAATAGCCATAAACCCTTAGGTAAGTGAAAGTAGCAAACTGAATCAACCAATCCACCCATTCTAATATTGCTGCCCTGGCAATAGATGAAATGCGTAAATGTAGCTCATTGTCCAGGTCACGCACTGTATATATTAGGAATGCCTCGTTCACTCTTTTGTAGTGATGTGATGCCGCAGTGAACTCCAACTAAGTGTAGTATTTATAAACATGTTGTACATTTAAACAGTGTTCCACGGGATTTTGGGGATGGGGACGGGGGGACGGCAGGGGACATGTTTCCGAGACATGGGGACGGGGGGCCTAAGTTTGGGAACGGTAGGGGGACGGTTGGGGGACGGCGGCGAGGGGGCAGTAGGGTGTTGAAATACATATAGTACTTGAAAAAAAAGTTATAAAAAGATGTATAAGTATAAGAATTATACATCTTGGAGACAACTAGGAGTCCCCTAGACGTCTTGAGGACACCCCAATGTCCTCAAAGTCCTATCAGCGTCTTGGAGACAGCGACACTAGTGGTGGGATGGTGGCGTTGGTGGTGGCTTGGTGGGGGGACGTCTCCCCCAAGTCCCCAAGTCTCTGAGACGTCCCCCTCTAAGAAACGTGAGGTTTTTTGGGGGGGACGCGTCCCCATGGAACACTGCATTTAAAGAACCCTCCGTGTTTAACCCTTTGAATTTTCCTTGAAAGGCAACCAAGTAGACTAGGTAGGAGATCATATGGAATGCATGTCAATTGAAATATTCAGTTAATTGATGATGAAGGCAATCACTAATAAATGTAGACTAGTCATAGAACTCTGTCTTCTTCATGATGTGAGGTATCACATAGAACATCCAAGGCTAAAACTTTGTTGCATCCGTTTGACCAATAATTCGGTTGAGTAAGGTGATTATTATGGCAAATTCATCCTTGAACTCTCCTCTCCCGATGTTCTTTAGCAATGTACTCTGTTTTTCTTTCAGCCACCTGTGTGTGATCTTCTTGCTATACTTTTCTTGGTGTTCTTCCCATATCCTTTCGCATTCTTCTATGTTGATGGTAACACTCCCAGGCCATGGTGGAATTGAGAAGCATTTCTCGATCATGTTCGGCTTTAAGCTGCATATAATTCTTCCATCTACTGACTGGATTTCCCTTGTGGCAAGATTATAATGTTTGATACAAGCAATTGTGAATTCCAAGCTTTGTACTGAAAAAGGTATGGATGCTGCTACGAGAAGACCTGAATGGCCAAGATGTCTGATGGTGACATTGTCTGCATCTTCCAAAGCATGCAAATTGAATACCGGCTTGATATGGTGTAAGTCAGTCTTAGCTGTTTCTATGAAATCATGGTACAGTGTTGATTAGGTCTTAAACTCTGTAAGGATGTACTCTATTCTGCAAAACTCAAAGATTGACTATCAACACGCCTAGGTTCTAACAAGTTTTCCACAACCTTCTAATTTTAGTTTGCTGATTTTTCTTCGTCAAATGGATGAGTTTTTTGGAATTTTTTCTAAGATATGGGTTTTGATTAGAATTCCATTACAAGCCAACCCAGATCATCCGTTTTTTTAAATTTGGAGTGAAGACAGAAAAAGCAACAAACCCTAATTTCTCCAAAAAAAAGCAGAAAAAACTAGCATCTGGGTATTGTTCATGAGCATACTCCGCATAAACCCAATTGATCAGATGTTGAAAACCCTGGCTTCTGATTGAAAAAGCAACCACTTTAAGTTTCTCTGAAAAAGCTATGGTATGGGTTTTGTCCAGATGAAGGTTTGAAATAAAACCAAAAGATTAGAAATTAAAAATTTTGAAGTTTTCTTTGACATGCAAAAATAAAAAGCAACTGCTGCAACCTTGAGAAAATCCTTCAAAAATTGTCCAAAAGATAGAACAAATATAAACCAGCTCGCTGAAAATTGAAAACAATAGCCTCCTTCACAAACTTGATGTTCTGGATGAAAAAATATGAAAAAGCAAGCCTTCTTTGAAAGTTGATCTGAAAAATTTATGAAAAACCAGCAAGTTTATGTTCTTGAATCTTGAAAATATAGGTTTGAAGTTGTTGCTCTATCTCTCCTTGAAGCCACCTGCAAGAAAATATGAAAAATAAAACACAAAGATGTCTTTAAATAAGTTTTTGTCTTGAGAAACAGCTCTCAAACCCTAATTCTTGAAACCCTAAATTTAGTTCATGCAATGAACTTAGACGTTTTTTTTTTCTTCTCTCAAGATTTTGAAATTTTCAAAAATTTAACTAAGGCATTGCAAGTTGGGCACCCTTCTTGAGGTGAGGCGCCCAGTCTCTCCAGACTTAACCAATTTTTCACTATTTTCAACTTCTCCTCAAT
>CM021109.1:609725004-609829557 GCA_007115665.2 Sequoiadendron giganteum | reverse complement strand
ACTTTCTCCAGTGTTAGACATTTTTATGATCTTCAAATTTTGCTTGTATTCTGACCTTCAGATGGATTCATGATTTCGGGCATAGTACTAATCAGATTGACTGGCTATCAGGTTCATTGGATAGCTAAGAAGATTCTGGAAGGGGTCTCCTGGATGCTTCATCTCTGGAAACTGTCATTTAAAGGTTTTAAACCCTAAGCGCCCTTCTCCTTCAGGCATGCCCATCTCCTCCAGAGATTGTTTTTATTTTGAGTTTTTCACTGTTGCTTTCGTCATTTGTCATTCCACTTACATTTCTCCCCTATTCAGCCTTTGATATCTAATGACTGCCAACTCGGACAGACGTGTTGATGATTGCGTTGGAAAGCTTGATCAAGTCTGACGAAGTTATGTTAGAAGCACCTTCTGCAAATTGATTCATTCAACCCCTCAAAAACTTGGGCGCCCTTCTTCTCCGGGGGCACCCAGATTCACCAGACTTAGCCATTTTTACTGTTTTAACCTTCAGATTTCTAAAACATCCCTCTCCGTGACCTCTGTTTGATCTGGATTTGTTGGCGACTGGGTGATCTGACGAGCTGGCAGAGACATCCGCTGCGAAGCTGACGAGAAACTGAACAACGTTGCCTGGGGAATCCAACCTTTGACTCCATCATCTAACCTTCCAAAAAGATGGGTGCCCTTCTTCTCCAAGGGCGCCCATGCTAAGCAGACTTGGCCAATTTTTAGCAATTTTCAACTTCTTCCCTCGTTTGACGTGCCTTCCTTGTCTCGACTGCCGGAAACAGAAAAAATTTCAAAGGCATTGAAGTTTGGGCGCCCAAACTGAGCAGGGGCGCCTAACTTCTCCAGCCTTAGACAATTTTTTGCATTTTTCAACTTTTTTTCGCTTCCTCTCTCCTTTCTCCATTTTTTGTGCACACTCGTCGTTGACAACTTTTGTTTGATGCTTGAACATCTGATTCTAACACTTGGCAACTGACTAACCTCCATTGATGACCTTGGATCTCCTGAAAAAGCTTTTGAAAAGAAGAATAGACCCAGTAGGGTAAAAGTGATCTTTTTGTGATTTTGACTGCGCGGCCTGATGAGGAAGTATTTTGAGCCAATCAAAATCAATCTTAACCCTAGAAGCCAAACTTTATATTTTTAGAAAATTTTACAAGTATCCGTTTCTTAGGAAACCTAGAAAAAGCTTTCTATTTTTAGAAAACTACTAAAAATAGAAATTTTCCTAAAATTTAGGGACGAAAAACTGAAATCTAGGTATTGTAGGTTTGATCATTCTAAACTGACCCAGATTGTTAGATTTTGAAAAATTCAGATTTTGACCCCCATGCAAAACATGCAAATCCCCAGTTTTGACCATTTTGACAGATTTAACAGTATTTTGTCTCATTTCTTCAAAATGCCTAAGTGTAGCAAAAATTTTAATTTGGGGTATAACAGAGTTCACTTCCAAAAAAATTTAATGAACCCAAATGAGATACAACATAGAAAAATAAGCTATCAAACATATATAAGGCTACAAAAAAAGTTTTAATTTTAATAAAAAATTATAGCAAAGGATCATAGTTACATGACTTGGACTCAGCAAAGCTGTTTTTTACTTGAATTTGGACTCATCACTCAAACTAAACGAAGACTCAACAAATTCAAAAACTATGAAATATAGAGATTTTTTAAGGATATAAAACTCTTACTATGCACCCTTCAATAAATCAACTTTAAAAACATAATAAACTTATCAATTAAAAGTTGCTTTGATCACATACACAAGTATACATTGATCAAATAAGTAAAAAAGAAGATTTGAGCTGAACGAAACATTTTACTTACACTAGAATACAATGTTGCCACACTATTTGATTCATAGAATCAGTATAACAACAACTACCATAGGAATTATGCACCAGAGTCTTAATGCCTTAGCATTGAGGTTAGAGTATCAATTATTGTGGTGAAAAATAATATATTTAATATTAAACATCTTTATCATTTAAAGACTCCTAAGTTCAAAGTTAGAATTGTTGGTGTAGGTTTTTATTTTCCTAGTGGGTTAATTTATTTTCCCTTAGCTATAGATTTTACCTACAATTTTATTAAGCTTTCTTAAGATAATAAAGTGAGTTTATTATTTAATAACTAGAAGATAAAGTGATGAGATGTCTCCATCCTTAAAGGTGGAGTATTTAATTTTTCATCACTTTATTTATATTGGTGGTTAGTGGTGGTCAATTCCTATTGGTTGATTTGCCATCTCCATCCTCTCCTTAGTTCTATATAAACTCACTACCTAGCTTGTATTTTTCATCTTGGAAGCTCTTAATGCAATTCTATCATCTTGGCATTGCATATCTCTCGTTGTTGCTGGTTTGCATTGTTTTAAGGTTTTCCAATTTATGTAGCTTTGAATTTCTTTTATAAAATTCCTTGGGTTACTCAATCTATTTCAAATTTCTAACACGAATCTTTGTTTATTTGATGATTTTCAAAGAAAATGCATTCTTAAATACTAGAATCACAAAATTACATCAATTACTAAGATCCACAATGGTAAAATCCAGGTCAAAATGCTAGATTATGGCCTAGTTATGCTCCTAGTCAAAACAAGGACAATCAATATTGACATATAGATTCAAATTTTCATATTAACCACAACTAGCTTAAACAGCCTTCACTCAAAGCTTTGGATCACAAATAACTTCTAGTTTGGCATACTTTTGGATAAACGTTTACTACCTAGTTTAATATTCTTTGAATATGATAGAGTAAATAGGATAGGTGAATACCAATGACTATAAGAAATTCATACTGATAATTGCAGAAAGATATCACAATGTGTTTTCATTTGTATGAAACTTACACAACTGTAGTTCAAGGAATTCTCATAATGTACAGTCACTTTCACAAATATAATGAGAGTATATAAATTAGCAAACGGTTGTTAAGAACTTTGAACTGTCGGCAACTATTGAGAGTAATTGTATACAACCAATGAAAAGAGACTAATCTTCCCGACTACAATATAATTAAAATATAACTAATATATAGATTTCTCTAACTACATCAAGTCCCCTCCCCCCCACACAAAAAAAAAAGAATCGTCTTTTGAATGACAAGAGAAAATAAAACTGGAAGATTTGAAGTAACAAAACTAAACATCACTAAGGGGCTAGTGTGTAGACTGAAGAGGATGGAGTAGACTATGGGAAATGGTCTTTTGCAAGCAATAGAATTCTTTTGTCCTCAATTGTAGGTGATGGGCTGCCAAAAGTTCACATTCTCTAGTAGTTTTCACCAGTTGCACTATCTTTATCAACTAACACTTGGTCTTCTCATGGACAAGTTGCAACTCAACAATCTCCTTATCCTTCTTGACCAATTGATTGTCCTCCATCAGCTTTTGATCCTTCTCAATCAGTTCTACTTCTTTCTCTTTCTCAACGACCTTGGCTTTTTCAAGTTCCATGATGTGGGATTGTTGAGCCAACTAAGTTTGAAACCTTTGATTTTGTTCACCCACTGCCTCTCGTAACTTATGAGAAACTCATGCTAACTCGTCCACACAATCCATGAGCAAGTGATGGGAAACTGGTTGATGTTGAAGCACATAGAATACCCAAACTAGTTGATGTTGAAGATAGACTTGATGAAATAGAGGGCTGCAAGGACATTACCATTTGATCCACCAAATGAAGGGGCAATTTAGTCTAGTTGCCATGTCTTCTTCATTTTTGGGTTCTAAGTAGTGGGCCAACCCTTCGAGAGGAATTCTTGTAAATTCCTCATGACATTCTTCTTCAACAAAGTTCTATATGTAGCAAGCGTCTTGTAGGACGAGAAGTGAATGAGTGTTATCTAGACGTTTGGCTATGTCAGCAACTTCACTCATAATGGCAACCATGGGTTCCATGTCCTAAATGTGTGGCTAGATAGTGCCCAAAGGATCCTCAAGGTCTGGTTTGGAGATCTGTATAGTAATCTCCTCATCACTACTAGATTCTTCCTAGAGTGGTGAGTCCTTTGGTAATGTGGGTTGCTCCTATAACTTGGAAGGACTATCGTCTTCCTCGTGTAGTGTGGAAGGACCACCTTTCTATAAAAGTTGAAAACTGTCTGTAGACTTCTAAGTGTTGGTAGGCTAAAAATTGTCAGTTGGAGCTTGAAGGTTGTAATATCCACCCCAATTTTTTCCAAAAACTTCACCCATTAGCGTTAGCCAAAATGGAATAATAAACAATGGAATAGAAACCCTCCACTTTCTAATCACCCAAATCCTGATGTGGGCAAGGTGAGAGCATACGGTGAAAGGGGATCTTGCATTACTGAAATCAGCTAACTAAAAAAACACTTTCCACTTTCTAATCACCCAGATCCCGATGTGGGCAAGGTGAGAGCATACGGTGAGAAGGCTTACAACTAAATTATTCTATGCTACCACTTCTTCAATGGGGTGAGTAAAGAAAGTCAAATGCATGAAAGTAAACATCCGCTTATTCAACAGGAAGTACAAAAAGTAAACAGCACTTGGCGGCAAGCCGACCAATCACACAATCCTCTACTTGTTCAACGGGCATAACAAGAAAGGAAATAAGAACTCGACACTTATTCAACAAGAGTAACAAGTAATATAACGAAAAGCTCGACCACTTGTTCAGCGGGAGCACTACTTGTTCAGTGGGGTGAGTATCAAAACCAAATACAAGAGCATTCACCAATGGTACTACCGATTGTGCTACAATGAGTTCAACATAAATTATATCAGACCATTATATACTGTTGTTATGAGAGTTAAATGACAGAAATATGAAGTATAACACCCTCCCAAGATGCTATAATGTAAGTATGTGAACACCCCCACAAAATAGAACAAGTGTACCTCAAGATAGGCCCACCGGAGGTCAATGGAAGAACAAACAGTGACTGCAACAGGTCCGATACACTGGACAGCAATCTAATACACACCAACAGCAAGCTTAAAAACCCCAACCAGTAAGCATCAATTGAGCATAACTCCTCCAATACCCTGTAGAATCTCACCAAACCACTTGCTAATGACAAAGCAAGCCTAGGCGTCCAATGTGAGCTATCAAACAACCCCAAACAAGACTAAGCAGCAACAAGAAACTCCAAACCACCCCTAGCTGGATGGTACAGCCTCCTTAGATAGGTCAACCCACTCCCAAAAATCCAATACTCCTTCAAAAATCACCAAATCTCAAACAAAGGAGCGCCCAAGCATGAGAAAGGCAATGAACCAACACCCACAAAATAATATTAGCTTCTCCGACCAGCATGAGCAAAAAGGTGGGTCAGCTAAGCTATGAAAAGGCACAAACCAGCAACACCCAAGTCTGATAAAACACTCCAAAATTCCTTCAAAACACTGCAAGAAGAGTTAAGACACCAAAGCAAAACTAGAAGACATCATAGCAACCCAAAACCGAGAGAAACAAGGAAGCCATCACCAATATAAGCTCAACTGCAACCCCTGAAATGGAGGTACACCACCATTCAGCTAGGAGATATCTTGCAATCTCGAAATTGAAGTCGACTTAGAGGGATTTCATCCTCAAAGCCCAAGGAGATCTCTCTGCATTTCGGCAACACTTCGTTATCACAAATTAGTATCCAAATGAGAGCAAATGAGGGAGTATATATAGACTCTGAGACCTAGAAGTTTGAATGCTTTTTCCCTCCAAAATGGGATGCCACATTTGGGGAATAAAATACTTTATTGAAATCACTTAATATCTTCACTTGGGTGTCCACCTTGGTTATGCATAAAATTTACTTTTAAAAATAACTTAAGTCACCATCTTGGCGTCCAAGCTCAAGTCCACCTTTTATAAACAACTTAAGTTATGCATCCTAGGTGTGGGGGTCAAAAGGTGACTTAACATTATCAAATAAACTTAAGCTACCAACCTTTCCATTTTCGAATTCCAAGGATGGTGGAGAAGCCAACTGCTAAAAAAATATCAAGATGCCAACCACTACAACTGCCACCACTGCCAGAATTAGTAACCCCACACTAAACTACTGCCAAGACCACTGCCAAAAATAGTACTTACTAAAAATAGCATACTGCTAAAAATAGTAAGTGTGTCCAATCTCAAAATAAGCACATTCTAAGATGCAACTATGACTTACTAAAAATAGTAAGTACTAAAAATGACACTACTAAAAATAGCAGTGAATGCCCACCAAAGATCTCAGAAAACTCAAAAAGACCCAAAAAACCCTCTGGCAAACTCCTGCAACAACCTCCTCAATAGGCTGACGAGAAACCTCCAAGAATCTTGGAAACCCTAAAATCGCCTTCGAGTAGCCTATAGTCTCCGAAAATAGGCTAACAGTCACTAGAAAGCTTAGGACCAAAATGGGGACATTACAAAGGTTGGGAGTGGATTGTAATGCTACTAACTATCCCATTTCCCGAGTGCAGCTCAAGGGGGGTTACTCTTTTATTTCAATAGGAGCCCCAAATAATCTTTAATCGTCCATTAATTTCATTCAAAGCTTCTACCAACAATTTGTATAGGGTGGCAGTTGGAGTAATGTCATTGGCTAGAAAAATAGCATTTCTCGAGGAATGTCCCCTAGTGTAGTACTCAAAGTAGATGTAGTTAATGTTGATGTTTAGAGCAGCTTCGGTATCTTCTTCCAGCAAATCTAATTCTTCATATGATAAATTAAATAATAGCTAGAGCTATTTAATTTATACAAATTAATTGAAAATTAATTGAAGAAGTGCCTTATCATAAATATGATCAAGAGATAAATATTGGAAATCATAATAAATAAATATGATTTAATATTAAATAGAATTGCCTTTATGGAAAAGCGCGACTTTCTTTGGAGGCCGACTTTTTGTTATGAAAAGTCACTTCTCTTGGTTGGGCCGACCTCTTTCATGAAGAGACATGATCCTTCCTTCCATTGTGTATATATACAAGGTGTCTCTCATTCATTCTATTATCAAGTAATTTTTCAGCAGTTGTTCAAGAAGAAGTTCGCATATTGCAGCAGATCAAGTATTTCATACAACAGATTGTTAAGGAGAAACATATTGTTTGTTCATTACATCTAGGAGAGGTGTTGTTCTTTGTACTAAAAGAGACCTTGTGTTAGGTCTGAGTTGTAAGCAGATTTCTGCTTTTATTTGCATCAATATATAAGAGATATATTGGCTGAGTTTTTTCTCCCTCAAGTTGGAGGGTTTTTCCCAGGGTATCTTGTTGTGTTTATTGTCTCGAGTGCTGCATTTTCTAAGTGTTTTTTGTTTTAATATATTTGATCATGAAAAATTAACATGGTATCAGAGCGGGTTTGAAAAAGATCGTGATCAGATTTGTTATTGCAGCGATATCTCTATTCTCTTTTTCAAATCTTTGTTTATCTCTATCTTAGTCAAGATGGTGAATGGTCTTAAAATTGAGGATAGACTCGAGGGAGCATCCAACTACACATCATGGAGATTTAGAATCATGCTCACCTTGGAAGAGAATGATTTGGCTGAGTTTGTGGAGACCAAAGTTCCCGAACCAGAGGAGGAAAAAGAGAAGTTGCAATGGAGGAAGAAAGATACTAGGGCAAAGAAGATGTTAGTTGACTCCATTAAGGATCATATTGTTCCTATTGTCTCCAAGTTAAGGACTGCAAGAGAGATGTTCAAAATCTTGGAGGAGATGTACGAAATCAATAACACAAGCCAAGCACTTGCACTGAAGCAACAACTCCATCACTTGAAGATGATGAAAGGGGAAACTATCATCGCTTACTTCATGAGGGCACATTGTTGATAGCAAGGACTTGACCATGTTGGCTCTTAATGGTATTCCTTCATCTTGGGAGTCTTACATTCAAGGAATCAGCGCAAGATTGAAACTTCCCAAGTTTGATTGGTTGAGGGCTGACTGTATTCAAGAGGAGTCAAGGTTGGTTGCAAGAGGTATTGGTCGAAACCCTACAAATGAAGACATTCATGTTATTTCCACTCAATCCTTGAAGAAGGAAGGAAAAGGAGGAAAGAAAAGATACTTCAAGAGGAATAGAGATAACAGGTCAGATGGTGCTCCTGCATTCAAGAAGAAGTGGGACCTCTCTTGTGTTCAATGATTTAGATGTGACAAGTTTGGTCACTATGCGAAGGATTGCCCTACCAGGCCTAATCAGCATGCTTCATTTGCGGATGTGATTGAGATCTCTCCCCAAAATGATTCTAGTGAATTTCTACTCTAGTAATAGACCTATGTTCAAGCTGTGAAGGTTGTGTACTGATCTGAGCGCAAGAGCAACATATCGTACTATGTCCACCCACCAGAATATTTAAGAGATAGGTATTCTTTGTTTTGATTGTAATTACCCTTTTAGGCTAAAATTCAGTTTGTTGAGTTGTGCAAATCTGACATTATTTACTTGGATTATGTGTGACCAATAAATAGTGGTCACAGGGATAAGATTCTTTAGAATTAAGAATTATTCATTGCAAGTTGTTTCATGCTAATTTATGAGTGTGAATTTGAAATAAAAGGAGAACTAAAATTACGATTATGATTGATTTCCTATATGCATGATCTATGATTGTGTAGATTGTCTTTTGTTATGCTGAGATTAGCTCTTCCGAGAAAATGGAAGAAAGACATGTCATAATCAACAAAGATGAATTAATTATCGGGAATTACTCAGGAGATCCTGATTTCAATGAGATAAGTATTGCATGGTTGAATAATGTTCATGAACTGTTATGTAGTTATTAATTCATGCTATAACATTGAGATAGTCAATCATGTATGCTTCTAGCAATGGTACTTGTATTCGAGATAGTTAAGTTCCATGAACTATTAGTAATCTCTTCTAAACTCTTTCAGGGTAGATCAGGAGGCATAAGAGATTGCCCTCAAGAAGAGCTTGATGCATTTTGTACGTTGAAGAATGGAGACACTGCTTGCAGCCATGAGTCTGAGTAAATGACTGAAGACATCTCTTCAAAGAGGAAGAATTAATCTTCAGAGGGAGTTATATGACTCGTTGAGAATAAGTAAGGGTTGCAGTGTTGCAAGGCCAAATGCTAAATCCTTGAAGTACCTCTTCCGCAAGTTGACATCAAAATTGCTCAAGTCAACCTGGATTTAACATTGGTAGCTCCGCAAACCTATTCAAAATAGAGTGGTCTGGGATGTGATCGAAGAGGACAGCCCTGAATCTCTATAGAAGTGTGCGTTGGAAACCATTTCTCTAAAGCAAGCGTTGCAGGCAATCTTGGACGATGAGGTCGGGAGGTTGATGCAAGTGCTTGAAGATTCAGAGGGAGCCTACTGAACCTAAAGAAGATGGTTGTGTTGTTGATCAGAAGAGTACCTTTGGATGTTGTTTCAGTTGAGGTCTACAGGAAGCAGTCTTTTGTGGCACTGAGTATAGCAGAGTCCAAGTACATTACAGCTTGTGTGGCAGCTTGAGAAGCAGTGTGGCTTCGGAAGCTCCTTGCAGGATTGATTGGACAATCAATAGAGCCTACTATCATTCGTTGTGATAACCAGAGTTATGTCAATCCTATGTTTCATGACAAAACCAAGCATGTTGAGATCAATACCACTATATCAGAGATATGGTATTGAAGAAAGCTATACAATTGAGGTATATCAGCACTAATGAGCAGACGGCAGATAAGGTATTTAACATTGGTAGCTCCGCAAACCTATTCAGAATAGAGTGGTCTGGGATGTGATCGAAGAGGACAGCCTTGAATCTCTACAGAGGTGTGCGTTGGAAACCATTTCTCTAAAGCAAGCGTTGCAGGCAATCTTGGACGATGAGGTCGGGAGGTTGATGCAAGTGCTTGAAGATTCAAAGGGAGCCTACTGAACCTAAAGAAGATGGTTGTGTTGTTGATTGGAAGAGTACCTCTGGATGTTGTTTCAGTTGAGGTCTGCAGGAAGCAGTCTTCTGTGGCACTGAGTATAGCAAAGTCCAAGTACATTATAGCTTGTGTGGCAGCTTGAGAAGCAGTGTGGCTTCGGAAGCTCCTTGCAGGATTGTTTGGACAATCAATAGAGCCTACTATCATTCGTTGTGATAACCAGAGTTGTGTCAATCCTGTGTTTCATGACAAAACCGAGCATGTTGAGATCAATATCACTATATCAGAGATATGGTATTGAAGAAAGCTATACAGTTGAGGCATATCAGCACTAATGAGCAGACGGCAGACATTCTCACCAAGCCTCTCTCCAGGATAAAGTTTGTGTACTTTCGAGATAAGCTTGGTATGGTGGAGAATACAGCCTTAACTGAGAAGGAGTCTCAGTATCAGTGATCCTCTTTAATGAGTTCTTCTCTATAAGAGAAGTTTGAGGTGAAATCCCTTGTTAATGAGTTTTTCTCTGTGAGAGAAGTTCGAGGTGAAATCCCTTGTTAATGAGTTCTTCTCTATAAGAGAAGTTCGAAGTGAAATCCCTTGATTCCACCCTCTGGGAGAGCCATAGTGGATGTCATGTGTGTGACTCCATGACAGCATCACGTGAGGGAGTCCATGATGATCCTTCTTGTACTTGTGTTTCACCCTCTGGGAGAGCCATGGTGAAAGTCACGGTGAGGTGACAACATCACATTGAGTGATGAGCACTTGTACATACCATCTATGGAGGTAGCCATAATGGTTGATATCACGATGAGGTGATATGCTTTCACGATGAGGTGATAAGTTTTTTTTCTTCCATAGATGTATTCATGTTGATTGACATTACAATGAGGTGATATGTCTCGTGCAACTGGAAGAATCCTCCCTAGCTGAGAGGGAGTGTTGATGTTTAGAGCAGCTTCGATATCTTCTTCCAGCAAATCTAATTCTTCATATGATAAATTAAATAATAGCTAGAGCTATTTAATTTATACGAATTAATTGAAAATTAATTGAAGAAGTGCCTTATCATAAATATGATCAAAAGATAAATATTGGAAGTCATAATAAATAAATATGATTTAATATTAAATAAAATCGCCTTTATGGAAAAGCGCGACTTTCTTTGGAGGCCGACTTTTTGTTATGAAAAGTCACTTCTCTTGGTTGGGCCGACCTCCTTCATGAAGAGACATGTTCCTTCCTTCCATTGTGTATATATACAAGGTGTCTCTCATTCATTTTATTATCAAGTCGTTTTTCAGCAGTTGTTCAAGAAGAAGTTCGCATATTGCAGCAGATCAAGTATTTCATACAGCTGATTGTTTTAAGGAGAAACATATTGTTTGTTCATTACATCTAGGAGAGGTGTTGTTCTTCGTACTAAAAGAGACCTTGTGTTAGGTCTGAGTTGTAAGCAAATTTATGCTCTTATTTGCATCAATATATAAGAGATATATTGGTTGGGTTTTTTCTCCCTCAGGTTGGAGGGTTTTTCCCAGGGTATCTTGTTGTGTTTATTGTCTTGAGTGCTGCATTTTCTAAGTGTTTTCTGTTTTAAATTTTAATATATCTGATCATGAAAAACTAACAATTAAGTCTATTAGCTCGCCACCTTCCTCATTGCTATCTCCCTCTTCTAATATTGCATCTTTAGAGGATGATACAACTGCCACATGTTTTCTTTTTCTACTTGTAGGATTAGCTTCCTTGCCTTTGCTTGGCTAAACTTGTGCGCCCAATTTGGTCAATCTAAAAATAATGAGCCAGGGGGAATCATACTCAAGATTAGGCTAAAACTTGTCGATTTCTACTGAAGGAACTTGTGTAACGATGGCATCCAAAATAGTGTTATGTTGTCTTTTTATGGCTTTTGGCAGTGGCATCTAGTAGGGATAGGTCCCACATTGGAACTCTTTTATTTTTATTTTTATTTCCTTAGTATTGATCGCCTCCTCTCTTTTTCTAGTACGGCCACTATGGAAGCTTCAAAAGTGTATGACCACCCTCAAATTGATACTATAGGCTAAATTTTGATTTATTCTGCAATTTCCTTGTCTATAGAAATTAATGAAAACATGTATTTTTATTTTTTGAACTGAAATACCTACAATAACCTGTAAAGCCTGAAATTGGCCTCTCTGTGAAGCCAACAATACAATCCGAAATATTTTCATCTTCCAATTCCAAAAGATCCAAGAGGGTTTTCATCCTCCAAGAACAATGTTAAACCAAAGCTTTGCACAAGGGTTTCTAGAAATTCACTATGATATAACGAACTCCCATTTCCAATATTTTCTTTCTTTATGCTTTTTCCAATCAATACTTTCTTATTTTATTTTGAATATTCATCCTTTTCCCCTTTTTAATTAAGAATTACTTTTTAGGTAATTAATATTTCTTTTATTTGAATATTCAACATTTTTTACTTTATGATTTTTTATATTCTTTTTGTCCCCCATTTAATAATAATAAATTAAGTGTCCATTTTCTCAATGTTATAATATAAGGCACCTTTTGGACACTTATTAAATTATTATTGTATTATTCCCCTACAAATCCCCTTCAACTTATGGGGAACAAAAATAGGCTTCAGGTCCTCCAATTCAATTCAGTTTGAAAAAGGGAACATTACACTGCAACTTCCTCGAGAACCAAATCGATGAAGGGAATTGGAAACAACTCCTTGATGGTGACAGCATTAAGACTTCTAAAATCCATTCATATCTAGATTTGTTTGGATTCCTGTTTTTAGTTATATAACAATCGAAGACACCCGGTCACTTCTTTCCACCTTGAAGATTGTATCCACTTCCAACATTTTTTGTATTTATTCCTAAACTTGGTCTTTTCCATACAATTTGTGCTCCTGATACCATTGGGATTCTGTAATGTCCCCTTTCTGGGTATACTTTAGATTTTTCCCTAAATCACAATTCCAATGGAAAAGTAAGAAGTATATCTTAAATTACAATTTCCAATAAACTCCAGTTTTAACCTTGCAATAATGTTAGCCAATAATTCACAAACAATTAATTGATCATTTGTACTATTTGCAACATCCATTAAATTAGTTGACAATTATAAGGTTCATTGATCTTTAAAACAGATAAAAACTACCAACATGAATTTAAGGTTATTATCTACTACAATAATCAACCGTTGGGAAGATTGGAGATGAAGCCACAATAGGATGCTCGGAGTATTTCCTCTTTCTAAGCCCAAGGGTAGATAAGCAACCCCCCTGGCCCACTAATGGCAGACACACAAGCATCCATTAGGGGTGGTCTACTTAGCATGAAATCTCCCTCTCTCTAAGCCCAAGGGCGGATAGGCAACCCCCCTAGCCCACTAATAGCAGACACACGAGCATCCATTAGGGGTGGCCTACTTAGGATGAAAAGGCTATCCCCCTTGTACTTCCGTCTCTTCCCACGATTGATTGTAGAGGAATAAGTAAAATGGAAGCTTAATCATAATAGGGATTGGATGGGAAACATGATAAGTCCACCCAAAGCTATCCCGGCTAAGCCCAAGAGTGGATATACCATCCCTCTTGGCTCCAAGTGGCAGACCTCCAATCATCCACATGGAGTGGTCTACTTAGTGGGTAAACTTGTATTTGCATTCCCAATCCATGCTTCCTTATCCAATTCCATAGAGATTAAATAACATATCATCATCCACAATATTGTAGTGCATACACAATGCCTTGCTAAAATATAAAACTGCTATATTCTAATGTGCTATATTCTAATGTGTGAATCTATTAACAATTGCTGACTTTTGTCTTGGTCGGCTGAGTAAAGATAATTATGTTTGAACTGCTCCAATTGCCTTGTTGATTTGTTCTTACTATTTAGAAAATATTGCTTAGTGTAAATCAAACGAACAAGAATCTAATATTCATATTGAAGAATCATAATTACTTATAAGGCTCAATAATTGTTGCACGTATCATTATTGCATAATCGTATATAAAAAACTATTTCTAATTGATTTCGATCTAATAATCACATTATATGAACACTTATATATATATATACACTCCTTGGACTACCTTCTTCTTTACACATCTTCTTGATATCTTCTTCATGAATAAATCTGCTGATCTATCCAACTTATTTCATTCCTTTTTCCCAATCTGTTCATACACTATTCATGAATAACTCTGCTGATTTTTCCAGATTTCTAATTGATTCATGTATTGGTTCCCATCTACAAAATGCATTCCAGAAAATCCCCTATTCTCCCCCTTATCTTCCACACTCCTCCCTGCCATTTATATCCTCTCATTTAGATGACGAGACACATCCCTTTTGCCAGGTGATATCCTTTTGAAAAGACACCCCTTTGTTTTACCAATTAATTGTTGTCTTTGACTAACCAAACTGAGCGCTTAATGTCATTCATTTCTCACTGTCTTAATCATGCCTTTTATTATTAATTGCTGCCTTATAAACCTTAATCGCTGACTGCTGCGTATTAGGTAGGAGTGCTGCCTTTGTAAGTGCTGTCTCCACATTAGATCGCTGCTTTTGGATTATGAAGTTCCATTGCTGTCTTATGTGGCTGAGCTTAATCTCTTAGATATATATATATTTATTATGTTATGCTTATATATATTTTATATTAATGTTTTCTTATTTTAATATATTTATTTTCATATTAGTTTTATATGTATATTTTATATTATTTTATTATAATAATTATAATAATTATAATAATATTAAAATATTAATATATATTTATTTATATATTTTTTAACATTTATATTGTTATTTATTTATTTATTAATTTATTTGCATTTCAAATCTCGGGGGCATGACAATTCTATGCACACAAAGTTTTGGAGGTAATCCTTTCAAATCTTTATATTTCCATGCAAAAGTATCTTTATACTCCAAAAGATTTAAATGCAGCCGCCTTGAGTACAAGATTCCAATCATCTCCTACCATAATTCCTCAAAGTTACCTTCTTCTCCCAAGTTTAGTTTTCTTGTTGTTGGTTCCTCATACTTTATTGTTTTGTCTCATTCAAAATTATATGTCAGTGTGTCATCCAGTTTTGCAACTCCTTCCTTGTACTCCTCATTCTCTGGTGGAAACATACAACTTGTTGCCTGAGGATTTTCTTCCTCTTCTCTGATTTCTCCAATTTGTATCATGTTACACTCTTGTTGGAACACTTCATAATCTTCTAACTGCCAATGCAAGAGCCCACTTAAGGAGCTAGTTTCATCTTTTGAACAATGTCGAAGATCCAATACTCCATTATTTGGCTCCATGGTATCTTTCACTTCTTCTACCCATGTTTCCCCTGCATCCAAGTTTGAATCAAAGGAAGTGGCTTCTTCACTCACTACCTGATTTCTCAGGTCTAATAATGTATTTGATTTCTCTATTTTTTATTGACAAGGTATTTTTCTTTCAATTATGATTAGCCTTGGTTGCTATTAGCAATCCTCGACGCACTATAGGTTTTTTTCTCTAGAGGAATGACTACAAAGTTTAAAATAAATTGTTGAGTTCCAACAATTACCTTCTATGCCAATAAAACTCCTAATGGTTTGATCCCATGCTAGTCTGCTCCTACCAGTTGGAATGTCATCGGCCAAAGGATGGCTTTCCAAAGACATTTCCATGTGTCTTCTAGCAGTACGTTTACTTTGGACCCTCCGTCAACAAGTGTGTTTGTCAACCTTCTTCCGAGAATTTGCATGTGTACAACAGCTAGTTTCTTTCCCACACTTATTGCTAGTAGCATTGGATTGATGACTTGCTCGTCATGTAGTGGTGGTTCTATTATTATATCTGCATTATTGTCTTCACCACTTCTTTCTTGACTTTAATTTTGGCTGTTACCTACTGTAGTGGTGATTGCCACTCTTAGTTGTGACATACTCCGCAAAAGATATGCCATTCTTACTGGTACAGTGGTCTATAGCACCTGTCTTGCAATATCTTTTGTCGAATTCAGATCATGTAATACTTGCCTTTTCATTGGAACTCCTTCGTTCCTTTTCCATGGCTTGTTCTACCTCTGCCTTTACTGCTTGGAGTCTTTCTTTCTCTATACGAGGGTTCAGATATGTAATCTTTTTGGTTTGTGATCGAGTGATAGCCAAACTTGAATTATCTTGTTCTTCCACATCAATCATATTCATGCTACGTTTTTGTTTTGGGCAGCTCATATCTTCATGGTTGTTTGGTCTGAACCATTTGCATAGAATCCCAGCCTTGTTCTCATTACTTTGGCATTCTCTGGCGAAATGTCCCCATTCATTGCATTGACAACATTGTATCATTGGTCGTCCTTTTACATTGTACTAGATTTGACTTCTTGCCCCACTATTATTGTTGAATCAACGATTATTCCCTCTTGTGTTTTGGTGCTTGCTAAGTGATGCATTTTTGTTATTATTATTTTGTTGCTTTGGTAGCGTGTTTAGTGGGGTAGATTGTTCGTCTTGTGTAAAGAGAATTTGTGTGTTTCTTGTTTTTGAGTTGTACGGGCCATAACAGCAAAAATCATTTGGGGAAAAAATCTGCAAAACAAAAGTATAAGATTTTTTGAAAAAATCGGGAAAAATCAGATTTTTAAAAAAAGGTAAAAATTGTAGAAAAAGAGACAAACTATTTTTAAAAAATTTAAGAGCATTTCCATAGCATAGAGATATAGAGAGCAAATAAAATAGAGAGTTTAACCCATGAATTGTAGAAAATAGGATTTTGTTGTTTATGTTCGTATCACTGATTACATTGCATTGCACAAAGCATACTTCATAGTGCATAAATAATAACTAGATGGTTATAGTTGATAAAATTTCAATTACAATATAGTTTGTACAAAGTCAACCTATAAACTAAGTACAAAGTTCCAAAAAATCAAATGTAGCCAATGACTCTTGCCACTACAAATAGAGCTGTGCTAGAGGGCTGCAAGTCTTAAAGATGGAACTCCTGGTTTAAAGCCTCTCCTAAGTCGTTCAACCTCATGACTATCCAAGTTGGCCTCTAGGATCTCAAAATCCTTAGGTTCAAGAAAGTCATTAAAAAACAGTTTTCCTTTGTTGAGCAAACATCATAAATTACAAAACGGGAATCAATTGGTTCATATTTGTGATTTAACAGTACTTGCAATTTCTAGAATAATGTCAAAGAGAAGAGTGTAAGAGAAACTATATGACAAAGGAAACAATTGCAAAGTTCAACTTAATAGGTTTTGCATCAAAAAACTCAAGATATTGTAATAGAAGATGCTTTTGAAACAAAATCTTCAATCTCAAAAGACCATAAATGATATTGAAATGTTCTCATTGATAACTATTTTAGCAGATTTGTAAAAGAGTAAAGGGGGTGTTAAATATTTTTCCATCAAATAATAAAGACATGTTCGTACAAAAGAAGAGAGCAACTATTTGAACCACAATTTTAGCTATTATTATTCAAGTAAATTTTCCTTAATTTTGCATATAAGTGGATGATGGAGTCAAAAACATTGATGGAATTTGAGTTGAGAATTTAAGAGATTATAAGTACATGTTTCAATGGAAAATCAAAGCATGAGGAACGTTCCCTTTTCAATGAGATAGTTGCTTCTGAAATCTATATGGATCATTAAAGAGAAAATATGAGGCCTAATTTAGGAGGGATTAAGATAAGCCCACAAGACTATGGCATGACTTCTCTCAAGGCATGTATTAGTTTTTCTAATACCTATTTAACATGCATGGAATGCTACACTATATATGTCTAAAGCATTCATGTACTGCTATTGTACTCCTTGCAGGCCTTCTAAACCTCCGTGGATATGACAATCCTAAATGAAATATAGTTCATAAACAAGTGCAGGGCATGCATTTAAGCGAGTTTCAGCAATTAACAAAGCATTAAGCTTGCAAAATATATAGGAAATTTAAATATAACCAAAACAATCATGCATTTTGATATAAAATATTGCTACAATTCATTATTTTCAGCACTACAAGCTGATTTTTATCTTTCTAATAGGAACCATTATGCTTTTGGTTCCACAATGTCTATATACTATTATGCATAGTTGAGAAACTCGGACTCGGCAATAACTCAACATGCCCAAATTTTTTGAAAACTCGAGACTCAGCAAAAACTCGAGGAAAAACTCGGCAAATTTATCGAACATTTGAAAATACACAATTTTTTAAATATTCTTCAAAAACACACATATAAACTTAATTTTTAGAACTTATTACTGATTTCATCATATATAAATCGAAATTAGAGTTTAATACATATCAAACATCAATGTATTGACTAATTTCATCATATATAAACCAACATTAGAGTTTAAAACTTTAATACATATAATAAAATAATATAAATATAAAAGACAAGTAATTCAAAATTTCAATCTATTCAATAAATATATATAAATATAAAATAATAAATATAATATATAATGGATAACTTAGAAATCAATAAATATATATAAATATAAAATAATAAATATATAACTATTAAAATAATAAATAAAAATATATGAAATAATAAATATATAACTATTAAAATGAAAAAGTTTATAAAGTTAAAAATTAGTAATGAAGTATGAAGTTATATAAAATAAATATTTATAAAAGTAATATAAAATAATAAGCATACATTATCAAATAAATATTTATAAAAGTAATATAAAATAATAAACATACATTATCGCTCTACCTCTAAATTTCTAATATTTCGATAAAAATGTATATTCAATGCTATGGTGTCGAACAAACTCAAAGCATAGAAATTGAATTCAAGAAAATCGCACGGTGAATGCAGTTTGCAATGAAAAATTTATCCAAAAAAATCGCACAGTAAACAATGGAAATTTATTCAAAAAAGCCTTGAAAAATCACGTCACAAATCTGAGTGAAGTCACGTCCTCCTCTCGTGCCCTAGTCGCGTCGCGTTTTGCTCCAAATCGCGTTTCTGAAGGGTTGAGAATGAAATAAAATCTCACGTTTTTCCCTTTGCTCAAGTTTATACTTCATTCATTGCGATTTTTTGCCCTAAAACACGCGCGTTATGGCACAATATGAACAAAAAGTTGCAGCGATTTTTACTAAAAACCGGCAGCAAGTAAATAGGCAATTAACTCGCCCTCTGATTTTGCACGCGATTACTCGCGAGTTGCGCGAGTTATTGGCGCGTTTTTCATCTATGCTATTATGTACATACTTATGCTTCCCACTTGATTATACAATTGTCACTACCCTACCCATTTGTCACTAAAACTTGATGGCCAATGTCAAATTGAAGCTCCAAATTATCACACTTTGTTAGCATCTGAAAAGGAAATTTGTCCCAGCCTATCATTGATAATCTAAACAACCACCTTGGTATATTGTTGACAATTAAAATGTTAAAATTCTTTTCAATAGTTAGGATCACAAGAATTGAAAGAAAACAAACCTCTTTAGCTCGATATCAAGCCAATAGAGTTTCGTTTCAATTTAGACTAACTTTCTATATTTGCTTTTGGCAAGCAATCTAATAAGGTTCAGATATGTTAAAAAAATAAGATAGAAGCCTTAGTTTTTATGATATTGTCTACAATTTGCCACTAAATTGTGTCTTTGGATTTATATACATGGAAAGCAAATTAAATTGGGATTTTTTGGGGAAAAAAGCGTTTCGACAAAAGATTTTTAAAAATCGGGATTTTGCAATTTTTTGAGGATTTATGCTTCAATGATACAAGCATTCTATGATTGAATGTCCCAGAACTTGGCAGATATCACAGAATAACTTCTTAAGACAATTTGTTTTGATGTGACCCTCGTTTTCACATTTCGTGCACCTTGTTTTCCTTAGTGGCTTATTTTTCGGCCTTCAATTCTTTCATCACTCTCATCATGTCCTTCCTCAAGACTTAGATGGTTTTAGATTCACTATTGCTACTATCATCTAAACTCCCGTCTTCTTCTATTTTCCTTTTCCCTCAAGATGACATTGTATCCTTGCTCTCTATGGCCATTTCTTGATTATAAGCATCAACTTAAGAGGAGGGTGGCACTATTTTCATTTTTTCCTTAGCGAAGGTAGTAGCCCTTCAATGAACCACCACCTTTTTAGTCCGTCAACAAGTTCGTTTTCCAATTTTACCAAGAGTTCTTTGAGCCTAGGACTGTAAGCTCTCACCTTTCCATGCTTCCCCAAGTTCATGTAGATTTTTGCTACAATCTCATTGTCATCTCAGAGACGTTTGAATTCCGTTCCAAATGTTTTCCATAGCACCTCCCATGTAGTTTTGGAGGCTACTTTGAGCTTTGTGTACCAATCTATCACTATACCCCTCAAGGTTAATAAAAATGATCTTAACCAGTAAGATATATCATCTTGGCCATTGGCTATCCATATGGCCTTGCAAGTTTTACAATGTTGTACAAGATCCTCTCATCCATTACCTATGAATTCAAGAGCTTTTGCCTCTCCACATTTAGACTTGTCGAGGGAGTCACCATCTTTCTTCCTTAATGCAACCTTTGTAATTGGAACCCGGTTAGGAGGTTTTGACTCATTAATTATATTGCTTCTCTTGCACTCTCAGCCACAAGAATTCTCTATTTGTCCTATCTTAGCATTTTATACACTCAAGTTGCCCTTGGAATCTTTCATGTGCTCCCTTTGTCTCGAGGTTTGAGGCTCAAATCCTCTGACTATTGGGTCTTTTGTAAGTAGTAGTTTAATGCATAAGATGTTGTTTTCGTATGTTTTTGACAATGAGTCTATGGGCTCTCCTTCCCACTTTTCTTCCTCTAATGGTGATTGTACTAATGATTTCTCTACTTGATCAGCAAGGTCCACATACGCTTCATCAAGGAGCGGTAAGTGCCTTGCTACTTCTTCCCACTCTACCTTTGTGTATTTTCTTGTCATGGAAGTATTTTTCTCTTCCCAACTACAAATCCAACTTATGCTTCATCTTTTACTTCGTTGTCAGAATGGACTTGTACTTTTAGTTAATAACCCTTCAATTCCTTCGACTATTTCCTTCAATGTTCTTCGTTCCCCCTAATCTCTTATTCTCAAGGGTCATCTGACTTTTTCTTCTAATGGCTCATGACTGCTTTGTGATCTCTTCTCATCCTTGTTCAGATATAAGGGCGTTAATTCCGAGAGATGTGTCATCAATCAATGCTATGTTCTCCTTCTTCCAATCAGTTTGTTTCCTCATAGCATTGGATTATTTGTTGACAACGTTGTTCTTGTTATTTCTCCTCGAGCAGATTTGTAAAATTATTAATTTTCGTGCAATGAGTCTTGGAAAACGGTTCAAGAGGTTACCTACTTCTGCATTTACTTGCAACTTGCAAGTTATCCCAAATTGCATCATGTGGTATTTGTCTCCTCTTGGCTTCCTTCCATGCTCCTTGACAAATATGTCCCACAAATGTGCGAGATCTTGTGTAAGTCTTCTCTTTCTTTGTTATATTGCATTGATTCTTCCACTAGCTGCCCCATTTATATGGCCATTTTTACCAACCTAGCTTTGTAAGTCAACCCGACTTCTTGTGGGCAATGGAGTCAAATGTTTACTGCCTAATTCAATATGCTTTGAATACAATAGACTAAACATGATAGGTGAATACCAATGACTATTAATTATTCATACCAGTAATTGCAGAAAGATATCACAATGTATATTCATTCATATGCACTTATACAACTGTAGTTCAGCAAATTCCCATAACATGCAATCCCTTTCACAAGTACAATGAAAGTATATAAACTAACCAATGATTGATAAGAACCTCCAACCATCAGCAACTATAGAGAGTAACTGTATACAACCAATGAAGAGAGACTAATCTTGCTGACTACAATATACTTAAAATATAACTAATATGTAGATTTCTATAACTACAAACAACAGCACCATAAGTAATGACACCATGGTTAAAAGAACAAGAGAATTCTATTTTGAAATGTGTCACATACAAAGTCACTGTTGAATACCAGAGTTATGAAACATAAAATGGCTATGATTCAAATTTTTGTACGTTATTGAAATCACTAATATTGAAAAAATAGAACTTGTCAAATCAGAGTAGATGGCAAAGTAGAAAAAGGAACCATTTGAAAATTCAAGTGATGTCTTCTTCTTCCCTTCCCTACAGCCACCCCCTCCTTTCCATATAAAATAACCATGTGTTTTAAAGTATCACTAGATCATGGTCACTACTTTGACCATAAAACCCAATATTATGTAATCTCAAATTAATTACCAAGTATACCATTAAATAAGTGGAGTCATGCTTCACTAACAAGTTTGGGAAAGCCCACTAAAGTTCCACTCTAGCTGTAGTCTGACCCACTGAAACGACATATGAATAAACGATGCGAGGCCAGGCAGAAATCCAGGACAACTTTGGCAGACTAAATAACCTCAAAACTAGCATCTTATTGTTGGAAGCTCAGCGCTTCCACCCCTCAGTCAACGCTGACCGCATGATTCACGACAAGGTTTAACCGCCTCCCGTGGATTTTATCTAACGTTTGTATCGGATATTGATAGGTCAACCTTTTGGTGCAACAACAAGGCCAACAATGGTATTAGAGCCGGTTCACGGGTTCAAACCCTATGGTCACACTAGGGGGATTGTTGGAAGCTCGGTGCTTCCACCCCTCAATCAGCGCTGACCGCGTGATTCACGACATGGTTTAACCGCCTCCTATGGATCTTATCTAACACTTGCATCAGGCATTGATAGGTTGACCTTTCGGTGCAACAGCAAGGCCAACTCTTATTTGATACGGAGCTTCCTATCAAAAAGATAATTATTATTAATAATTAACCAGAATCTGAAAAGAAATCTTCATTTGATACCAAAATTTACCTGTCACAGCTTTGGGAGCATCTTTGAGCATACTGAATATGGAATCAGACCTGGTGAAACCAAAACAATATGAAATACCTGCTAATGTCCAAATCTAGAAGCTACAAAAGATTTGGAGGTACTTCTCTCAATCACTAGAGATATATAACAATCCTTCAAAGTTCCAAACTACATTAAGAAACAATACTCTCCCATGACATCCTATCCAATCTTTTTTCATGGTCCCTTATCATGTTTTTGTACCGCACAAAGATGAACAGTAATGTCAAAAAATTTATCCATGTGGCTTACAGCGCTAAGTAATCTACATGGATCAAAGTGCAAAGCAACAGTTGCTCAAGCATTAACTTTGGTGTAAGAAAGTGCAGTAACTAGTTCTGCTTCTCTCTCTACATGCATCACCAGCTTTCTTTCTACATACGAGGATCATCAGCCTTGTATGTTAGAAGAGTAGAAGAGTTGGAATAGCACCCTACCTCTTCCCAGAATTGTTTCTTAAGAGCCTTTGAAAATGCTAAATTTAATAGGGGTTTTACCCATTTGGGTTCACCCCCTTTCTTTTCTTTCAGTTGAATACATCCTAGTTTTTGTTTTAGATGCTTTACACATGACTGTTGCTTCTTTTGGCACTTGTAATTAGCTATTTGTACCATTCTGTCTATCATCTATGGCGTTAATATGATTCCTTCCTTTCTGTCTTTCTTTCCCACTTAATTGTGACCTAAATACGCTTTCAACTTGAGTTTGCAGCCAATTCATTTTCAATTTTTTTATCCATAATGAATATTAAATTTTAATGCCATTACAACAAAACATGCTTCTCATCTTGTATAGGATGCATCAGTGCATTTCAGCAGGCTAGAAATCAATATTATATAGCGTACAAATGTAGTTTGGTTTGTGATTTTCTATATATTATTATTTTTAGAATTATCTATCCTGTCCTTTTTATTTTGTAATTTTTCCCTTTTTCCCAGGGTTGGCTACTATCATAGAAAAAAAAAATTCACCAGAAGTTATTAGAATAATATTAGATTATTAAAAGATAAGGCTTACAGTTGTAATACTTATCCTGTTAATTAATAGAATATTAAAATATTGTGTTCTATTAATATTTGCAATAGAAGTAAACTGCATACCCAATCCATTGATCACCTCAAATGGGAAGCAAATTCCTAATGCATGACCAGTGAGTAAGGAACAGCAGGAGTCTTACAAACAGCTAACCACAACTGCTTAAACTTGTTTTGGTGAGACAATAAAGCTATTGACCTTGAATGAAACCTACCTATTGTGAATGACAGATCGGTATTTATTCCTGCATAACACTCAGACTTGACATAAGTCAAGCTAGTTAGAATAATTTTAACAAGTTTTCCACTAGTTACAAAGCTTCGGGCAGCCAGTGCCTTGAATATTTACTTTTGAGTTCAACAAGAAAAGCAGAATTTTTTGGAGGATCATGAACTTGAAAGCTAAATTGGATTTACATGCAAGTCAATCATTTAAGCCCAAAGAATCATTTGGAAACTTCACTATCATTATTTTAAACTAATCTTTTTAGTATCATACCTCGCACAATGCTACAAGCATGGGAGATGATGCAAGCATTTTGGCCTCATGTTGTATTTCTAACAGAAGATCTGAATATCGTTTATCATCAAGTCCTTTTGAATCTATCAACTCTAGTTCAGGAGGCACCATCGGATACTGTTGCAAGAAAACTACTCTGTTAGATGATTAGAAACATTGTGGAGTTACTCAACCCTGAAAGATTTTCAAAATTTTCAGAAAATATGCTTCTTGACAAATCAAAAACTTCTGATCCACCAATTTTTTAAATAGGAAAAAAGTTAGAGAATGTTCATGTATGTAAAATACCCTTTTTTAAAATTTATTGCAATTGCTTTAAGAGTTATTGTAAATGTAAACAAATCTTATCAGATAGGATCCTAAGAAATCTAAGTAATTTCTAAGTCTGAAATTCTGTGTAAGAATTCTAAGTCAAGATTCTAAGTTTTCAGATTTTAATTCTCTTATGCTGAATGTGCTGATTGCAGAACATTTATAAATTTTGATGTTTGCATATCAACATTTATAAATTTTGATGGGCGCGCGCAGGTCTCAATCAAAACCGAAAATAATTCGGTTAACACACATTAACATGTGGGTGGGCAGTAGTATGAATTCCAATTTATATAAATGCAGAATTTAAACATCATTTATTAATTTGAATTTTATACATGCTTATAAATTCGAGTTACTTATTTCCAGAAATGTTTATATGAAGAATGATCTTGATCACTTATGAATGATGATGATGCTTTCAGCAATCATCATTTATATCTGACCGAAGCTACCATTCATCAACACTCCCTCTTAGCTAGGGAAGATATTTCAAAACAAATAAGTGGAGATATCACCTTCACACGTGATATCGAAGATATGGTATGTTTTCTCAATATTGTCAAGTCACATGACATTCTTCATAAGACATCTTCATTATGGTATGTGCACTGACATCAAGTCACATGATGTCTACCATAATAATTCATGGCTTGTCCACGGATATAATTATCCACCATGATTTATCTCTTAAGGATCACAATGATCTTCAAATGACATCAAGTCCCATGATATCCATCAAAGTGTCCAAGAAATACTATCATGACATGTCCACAGATATCAAGTCACATGATATCTATTATGATAGTTCAACTCATCATTGTAGAGTCATCACTTTACAATGTCAAATACAAGTGTTCATTATTAGAAAGATCGTCACCTTTCAATAATGTACACAAGGGGAGTAGGTCCATAAGGTCATGGAGTCACACACATGACAAAAGAGTTTACACATTAAACATCTTTATATATATATTAGTACAACTTTTATAAACAATTTGAATTTCAACATAATATCAAATTACATTTCAACCATACCAAGTTTCTTCCTGAAGTGCTCTACCTTGATTCGGGAGAGAGGTTTGGTGAGAATGTCTGTTGTTTGATCATTTGTACTAAAATACTCCAACTGAATCACTTTCCTTTCCACCATGTCTCTTACATAATGATAGGGGATCTCAATGTGCTTGATCTATCATGGAAGACAGGATTTACAGAGAGTTTGATGCAACTCTGATTATCACAATGAATAATTGTAGGATTCAAGGGCTCACCAAAGAGTCCCATAAACAGTTTACGAAGCCAAACTGCTTCTCTTGCCCCCATAGAGGCTGCAATGTATTCAGCTTATGTTGAGCTCTGTGCAATTGAAGACTATTTTCTACAAATCCAAGAGATCATAGCCAATCCCAAATTGAAGCAACATCCTGATGTGTTTTTCCGATCGGTTACACTTCCAACCCAATCAGAATCAAAGTATCCATGTAGATCTAGTTGGTCATTTTTGTAAATAAGACCATATTCAATAGTGCCTTGAAGATATCTCAAAATATGTTTCACAGCGATAAGGTGAATTTCCTTTGGCTCACACATGTACTGGTTGAGAGCATTCACTGCATAACAAATACCAGGTCTGGTGTTAACCAGATACATCAAGGATCCAATCATCTGTCTATATAGGGTTGGATCTGCACACTTGGATTCTGCTGCTACTTCTTTCAGTTTGTGAAGGTTGGTTTCCATAGGTGTAGACATGGGTCTACAATCCAACATTCCAAATCTCTTCAGAATATCAATGGTATATTTTCCTTGGTTTAGTATAATGCCCTTTGATTTCTGCCATACTTCCAAACCTAGGAAGTAGTGTAGAATGCCCAAGTCTTTCATGTCAAATTCAGAAGTTAGATCCTTCTTTCCTTGAGCAATGAGGTGATCTTCTCCTGTCATCAACAGGTCATCAACATATAAAATAATTATTAACATATCACCTTTGATTACCTTGAAGTAGAGATTAGGGTCTGCATCATTCTTGGAAAATCCTAGTCCCAAAAGGTAGCTATCAATTCTTTCATACCAGACCCTGGGAGCCTGCTTAAGTCCATAGAGGGCTTTCTTCAGTCTGCACACATGTGAGTCAAGGTTTATGTATCACAAAACCTTCAGGTTGTTCCAGATAGACTTCCTCTTCAATGATTCCATTTAGGAAGGCAGTTTTCACATCCATTTGATGGATCTTCCAGCCTTTAGCTGCAACAATGGCTAACATTGTCCTCACCGAAATGTACTGGGCAACACGTGCAAATGTTTCTTCATAATCAATGCCTTCCTTTTGAGAAAAACCTCTTGCCACAAAACGTGCCTTATGTTTTTCTACACTGCCATCAACAGCATGCTTGATTTTGAAGAGCCATTTGGAAGACACAACAGATTTCTCTTTCAGTCTAGGCACTATATCCCATACATCATTCTTTAGAATGGACTGATATTCCTCCGTCATTGCATCCTTCCATGCTTGATGTCTAAAGGCTTTTGTAACATTGACAGGTTCTGAATTTATGATGTTCATTAGAGCAACATAGCTAGAGAACTGTTTGGGTCTTTTACTTTCCGTAAACGTTCCTTTGGGTGCTGCATGATTCTCGGCTTCTTTGATCATCTTTCTAGCCCAAAGTGGCCTCTTTCTATCGTTGTTATCTGTATTCTCATCTGAAGTAGATAGAAGTTCATTTGGCATTTCCTCAGGATACTCCCTCTGAATCTCAGGAGCAGGTTCCATTCTATCTCACTAGAACTTCTTGCCCTTTTGAATGCAATGTTTTCTTCAAAGATGACATCTCTGCTCAGTTCAATTTGTTTCTGCTCGGGCATGAATATCCTGTATGCTTTGGGGGTTTCACTATATCCCACAACTACCCCTTTCTTTCTAGAAGGTTCTAGTTTGAATCTCTTCTCTTTGGGCACATGAATATAGACAGGACAACCAAAAATCCTAAAATGACTAATATCAGGGTTTATGCCAGTAAAGGCTTCTTCAGGGGTTTTGTTGTCAAGATAAGAATGAGGACATCTATTTTGGATGTAGACAGACAACAGTCCTAGAAGCTTCTACCCAGAAAGAAGTTTCAATGTTTTGGTCAAGCAACATTGCTTTAGCAGCTTCTACAATGGTTCTATTTTTTCTTTCAGCAACCCCATTTTGTTGAGGGTTGTAGGCAACTCTGAACTCCCTCTTAATTCTAGCACTCATGCAAAATTCCTTAAAAATTTCAGAGGTGTATTCTTTTCCATTGTCATTCCTCAAGATTTTTATTTTCTTCTCGGAGGAGTTTTCAGTAAGGGCTTTGAACTCTTTGAACCTTTTGAGGATTTCTATTGACTCTTTACACTTAAGGAAATAGATCCAAGTTTTCCTAGAGAAGTCATCTATAAATATGACATAGTACAAAAATCCTGTTTTGGAAGGTACAGACAAGGGTCCACATAAATCAGAGTGAACCAGTTCTAATACATTTAGAGTTTTACTCAAGCTAATGTGAAAGGATCCCTTTGTATTATTTCCTAGGGCACAACCTTTACAAGTTCCTTCATGAGATGGTTTTAACTTAGGTAAGCCTGTTACAAGTTTTTCCACAGAAGGTAGGGCCCGGAAATGAAGGTGTCCTAATCTTCTATGCCAAATCTCATTTGAATCAAAGGTGTCAAGGGTAAGGGCTTGTTTAACCTCAGCGCATAGTTTGTAAAGGTACCCTTGTCTTAAACCTATGGTTTGGGCTTTCTTGATAGTTGAGTTTTTAGGCCAAGCTAGAACTTTCCCATCCATAAAGGTAACTCTATATCCATTGTCTTCAAGGGCAGAGATGGATATTAAATTCCTCTTTATTCCAGGTACAAATAAGACTCAAGTGAGTTGAAGAGAAAGACCAGATTTCAATTTGATGGAGCAAGTTCCAACCCCTTTTACAGGGTGTGCAGAATCATCCCCAATGGTTACTTCTTCATTAGTCTTTTCAGTCATAGTTTCAAAGTGTTCTTTGAACCCTGTGATATGTCTAGAGGATCCACTATCAATTACCCAGTTGTGGGTGTTGTTGGATACTTGACTAGATAAGGCTGTATAGAATACAAAGTTCTCAGATTCATGATCCGAATTTGACTTTCCTACTTTGGCAAAAGATGCTTGTTGTTTTGATCTGTCAGGGCACTTCATTGCATAGTGGCCATATTGATCACATCTAAAGCATTGTACTTGAGAGATGTCTTTCTTCTTAGGAAATCCCTTTCCATTGAAATTTCTCTTTCTTTTAAAAGATCCTCTCTTGTAGGAGTTTTTCTTACTCCTTTTATTAGACGTTGTGTTGAGTACATGAATGTCTTCATCTATGTTCTTTTGTTTATTTTCTTTTGTGGAGAGTCGTGTTTCCTCTTGAAGGCAGTCTGTTCTTAGCCTATCAAATTTGGGGAGTTTAGATCTCGCACTTATTCCTTGAACAAATGACTCCCATGAGTTTGGCAGGCCTCCTAGTGCAATTAGAGTTAACTCTTTGTTATCAACCTGATATCCAATTGTGGATAGTTGATCCCTTAGTTTAGTGATCCTCATGAAGTATGCATTAATTGTTTCTCCTTTGTTTATTTGGATATTGTTGATTTGCCTCTTTAATGCAAGAGTCCTACTGGTATTGTTGATCTCATAGGTGCTCTCAAGAGATTTGAACATTTGATATGCAGTTTCATGTTTTGCTAGGATGGGCACTATATGATCCCTAACTGCACCTACTAAGATTTTCATGGCCTTTTCATTGCTTTCAATCCATTGAGTTTTCTCAGGATCAGCCTTTGATTCTCTTTTGTTTTCTCTCACAAGTGAGTCTATTTTATTCTCTTTAAGAATCATAATGATTCTAAATTTCCATGATGTGAAGTTGTTTGCTCCTGCAAGACGATCTTCAAATCTGATCACACTTGACATTATGAAGAATGTGATGTGAATTCGATTTTTCTCAAAAATACAAATTTTCTTTTAAGCAATCTGATATCTAGATTTGATTTGGATTCACTTAACTTGGCTCTGATACCATGTAAATGTAAGCAAATCTTATCAGATAGGATCCTAAGAAATCTAAGTAATTTCTAAGTCTGAAATTCTGTGTAAGAATTCTAAGTCAAGATTCTAAGTTTTCAGATTTTAATTCTCTTATGCTGAATGTGCTGATTGTAGAACATTTATAAATTTCAATGTTTGCATATCAACAAATGAACTACCATATATACCATGGAGACACGCCTCTACAAGAGACACGTCTCATGAGAGGACGTGTCTCCATACGTCCACTCATGGGACGTGTCCCTTGGGCGCGCGCGGGTCTCAAACAGAACCGAAAATAATTCGGTTAACACACATTAACATGTGTGTGGGCAGTAGTATGAATTCCAATTTATATAAATGCAGAATTTAAACATCATTTATTAATTTGAATCTTATATATGCTTATAAATTCGAGTTACTTATTTCAAGAAATATTTATATGAAGAATGATCTTGAACACATATAAATGATGATGAATCACATATAAATGATGATGATGCTTTCAGCAATCATCATTTATATCTGACCGAAGCTACCATTTATCAACAGTTATTTACAAAGTTGAAATTCAATGTTTCCATAAATGATCAAGCACTAAAATAAGTTAACTTTAGTCTGAAGATAGGTATGTTGCATGTAATTATAGAAAAATCCCATTACCCAATAGATGGGTGTTGGAAGAACTTTGATCATTACATGTTGAGTTAAAGTAATATCAAATCATGTAGTTGGCAGGAAAGAAAGAAATAAATTATACTGATGTCCATGATTGACCAAAACAGATCACTAGGCTCGGAAGTACAATCAGTAACAATAGCATGTAGTTGCCCAAAAGGAACCCCAACC
Source organism: Sequoiadendron giganteum (assembly GCA_007115665.2). Lineage (NCBI taxonomy): Eukaryota > Viridiplantae > Streptophyta > Pinopsida > Cupressales > Cupressaceae > Sequoiadendron > Sequoiadendron giganteum. The sequence goes on along the minus strand of CM021109.1, from coordinate 609,798,950 downwards.
TTAAAAAAGACAAAAGACTTCTGGTGAAACGTAACATAAAGTATCCAACAGACTAGGGTGTGTTAGTTTTTTAATTTCTCTTTTGAGACAACTCAAACCAGAACAATATGTGAGGTAAAACCTTCTTCAAATTATACAATTATTCACACTATAGAATATTTCTCTAGGATCAAAAGCATACAATTTCAAGAACTAAATAGATGAAGGAATAACTAGGATCAAAAGCAACCACAATTCATGAAATCTTAAGTTTGCATCTGATTATTCCTTCACAAAAGTGTACAAGAGTAACCTTCGAGGCAAAAGGTTGTCAATCAAAGGAGAAGAAGCCGAACCAAGGGTATATAAAAGAAAATATGAAGGCAAAACAAGCATGCAAAATGCTGAAGCTAAAGGAGGAGTAGAGGATTCCTGCATGGCTGAGAGTGCGAAAGAAGCACCGAAACATCCATAGCAAGCAAGTTCCATGCGCTAGGTTTGCATTAGAACAAAACCATGGTAAGCCCTAGTGTAGAAAAGCAAAAGTTACCCTAGTTTACAAGCAATTATCAAAAGATCCTATGAGGCACTGTAAGACTGCTGAAACAATTTGGACAGCAAATGGGCAAAAGATGATAAGACAATTTGGCTATAGTCTTTTCCAGCCACCTTGTGAGGTGTAGCAATTGACTGGTATATGAAAATTGACCAAAACTCTCAAAGCACATGGGAGAGGTTAAAGCCTTAAAGGCCTTCGAAGAAGAGTTTAGATTGCTTCATGATGATAATGAAATAGTAGCAAAAACTTACAATACAAAACAATGTAAGCACAAAAACGTATGAGCTTATAATCGTAGACTTACAGAATTGCTTGTAAAATTATAAAAAGAATCGATTAACAATCTGAAGAAAATATGGTTCATCGATGGTCTACTTCAGCCATTAAGAAAAAAGATAAAGGTAGTGCCACCCTCTTCCTATGCAAAAGCCTAAAATCGGGCAATGGGCATAGAAAGTGAAGATAAAATGTCCTCCCATAGTAAAAGAAAAATAGAGGAAGATGGAAGTTTGAACAACAACAATAACAATGCATTGAGAACAATACAAGCACTCTAGAGGACATGCTCCAAATAATGAAAGAATTGAAGGCAAAGAAAGAAACCAGCAAAGAAACTAATGAACTATGGTGTAGTGAGTGCAAATGTGAAGGTCACACCAAAGGTAATTGTACTAGAAAAATGTTATGTGAGATTTTCCAAGTTATGGGTCATTCAATAAAAGAGTGCTCATATAATTTGAAGACTAGGAGTACACAAGTACTCTTTACATAGGGAGAGTAGTCCACTCCACCAAAGCACAAAACATATCTCCAAGAGATTATCAAAATCAAAGAGGAGGTTGAAATCAAATACAATACAACCCCAAAGGACACCCAATAATATCCTCACACCTAAAAATGTGCACAAAATCTCCAAATTGGCACACCATGCAAATCCTATATGGAATTGTCAATGATGGAGAATGAGTGTTTTCATCCTCACCTCCAAAAATGTAAATCCATGAGGATTTTCATCCTCAAAGATTTATGGAAAACAGCCAAGGGTTTTCATCATTGGATGAATAGAATGAACACAATGCTCAATCCAGAATGTGAATTGAAAATGCCAAAGTAAATACTAGACGCAAATGAAGCTAGGTGCCCTCCTTTTAAACCTTTCCAAATCATGCCTATGATGTTCATAAGACAACTTTCAACTGCCACTTTGGTCACTTTAAATTATTGGTCATGCGTTTTGGGTTAACCGGTGCACTAGCTAGATTCCAATCTTGTACGAATCATATCTTCAGAGGGCAACTAAGGAAATTTGCATTTGTTTTTTTATGACATATTGGTGTATAAAAAGACTTGGGAAGAGCAATTGCAATACTTGGATACAGTATTAGGATCCTTGAGCAGCTAACTTTGTTTGCAAAAGAATCCAAGTGTGAGTTCAGAATGACAGAAATTTTTTACTCTTGGGACACATTATTAGTGCATAGGGAGTATAGGTGGATCAAGGGAAGATTAAGGGAATCGAAGATTGGCCACCATCCACCTCTTTGACGCAATTGAGAGGTTTCTTGGGACTTTGCAGTTATTACAAGAGGTTTGTGAAGGGATTTTCACAACTTGCTGCTCCATTGACAAAGTTGACCAAGAAAAGTGCTTTTAGATGGTCTGAAACAGCCCAAGCCACATTCAAGAAACTCAAGGAAGTGATGAGTTTGTACCCAATACTCATCCCAAATTTCTCCATTTTGTTTGTTCTTGAGTGTGATACATCAAGAGAAGAAATAGGGGTCGTTTTGATGTGGAAGGAGCATCCAATTGCTTTTGAGAGTCAAAGTTAAAAGATTTGGAATGCAGGTTTTCCATCTATGACAAAGAGAAGCTAGCTATTATGCATGCATTAGCCAAATTCCGACGGTACTTAGTTTGTGGTAGATTTGTAGTTAAGACAGATCAAAATAGTTTGAGGTTTTTCCTCAACCAAAAGGACTTAAACGATAGGCAACATAAATGGGTGAGTAAGCTTCAAGCTTACGACTTCGATTTAGAGTATGTGAAAGGTAAGAATATTGTGGTAGTTGATGCTTTATCCAAGAAGCAATATCTATATTCTATATTTGTGATTACTGTTGATTGGAAGACATTGATAATGGCTGAGTATGTAAAGAATAACTTCACAAATGAGATCCTTGAGAGCAGATCACAAGATGACAAGTATAAGGTAGTGGATGATCTCATCCTCTACAAGGGCAGGATCTATTTAGTCCCTAAATCAAAATTAAAAAGTAAGGTTTTGTGGGTTGCCCATGATACACCCTTGGCTTCTCATCAATTGTATTACAGACCTACAAGCAGAATAGGAACAAATACTTTTGGAAGGGACTCAAGGGAGAAATCCTCTGATACATCAAGGAGTGCATCACATGTCAACAGAACAAGGTTGAGCATATTTTTCCAGCCGGATTATTGCAATCCTTGCCCATACCAAAACAAAAATGGGAGAGTATTAGCATGGACTTCATTACAAGACTTCCCAAGGGTTAGGGGAAGAGTTGTATCTATGTTGTAGTGGATAAACTCACCAAATATGCCCACTTCTTTGCCATTCCCACTGAGGATAAGGCCCCACAGGTTGTTGTTGTGTTCTTTAGGGAGGTTTTAGGCTACATGGTTTTCCTAAGAACATTGTGAGTGACAGGGACAGTCGATTCCTCAATTTGTTTTGGTAGGAACTCTTCCATTTGACAGGTACGGAGTTGACTCCTAGTACTAGTTATCATCCTCAAACATGCGAGCAAACAAAAATTATTGTTAACAAGTGGATTGAAGGATACTTAAGGAACTATGTAGTAGGGCAGCAGTCAACTAGGGTTAAATGGCTTTATATAGATGAGCATTTCTACAATATAACATATCATATGTCAATCAATATGTCCCCTTTTAGAGCGTTGTATGGTTATGATGCCCTTTCCTTTATAGACTTGGTTGTTGCTAACAATAGGGTACCAAGGGTCAATATTATTGAGTATCTTGAGAGAAAACCTTCAGTATGCTCAAAACCAATAGAAATTGTATGCAAACCAACATAGTATGGAGTGGATTTTTGTGGTAGGTGATATGGTTTTCTTGAGGCTACAACTGTATAGATAGTCTTCTATCAAGAAGAGTGGAGCTAAGAAGCTCAAACCTCGTTTCTATGGGCCACATAGGATCCCACAAAGGATTCGTGAGGTGACCTATGAGTTGGAGTTACCAGAGCACAATAGGATACACAATGTGTTCCATGTTTCATGCCGCAAAAGGGCATTGGGACAGCATGGTAGACCTTCTATAGAGTTTCCTCCCTTGGATGGTGAAGGCAAATTGATATTGGTACCCGAGACTATTTTGGATGTCAGAAAGAAGAGGTTAAGGAATAGGACGATCATAGAGTATTTAGAACTATGGAAGGATCTTCCTACTGAGGATGCCACTTGGGCGGGTGTAGAGATTTTGGAGCATCCCAAATTGCAATTGCTTGAGGGCAAGCAATTTTGGGAAGGGTGGACTATAATGTTCCATTTTTTGAACTAAGTCGAATCAGCAGACCCGAAGCCTATCTTTATTCCCTGTAGGCTGAAGGGAAGATTTACAAGGGAATAATATAATAATAAAGTATTAGGTGTCAAAAGCGTCTAAGATATAATGTTGAAAAATGACCCAAAATTAATTATTACTTTGGACCAAAAAGCAAATAAAGATCATAAAGTGAAAATATTGAATATTCAAATAAAATAAATATTAATCACCTAAAAGCTAATTAATAATTAAAAAGGAAAAGGTATGAATATTCAAAATTAAATAAAAAGTATTTTTTAATTACTTTTTAGGGTTGACTAGAAAAAGCACAAAAGAAAATATTGGGGAAAAAGGGAATTCATTCTATCATTGCAAATTTTGGAGAAACTCTTGTGCAAAGCTTTGGTTCAACATCCTTCCTAGAGAACAAAAATCCTCTTGGATCTTCAAGAATTGGAGGGCGAGAATCTTCCAATTTCTAGAGTTGGCTTCAATCAGAAGTCAAATTCGGGCTATATGATTATTGCAAGTTGTACCAAATCAAGGAGGGGTGTGTTGATGTCTCTAAAGGAAGAAAAAAATCAAAAAAACTCATTGTATATGTGGGGGGGGACCCACACACCTAGTCGCAAGCAAAACAAAATTAGAAAAGACAAAACAAAGAAATAATCTGTGCATCCTCAAGGTGACGTGGAGTCATGGATAAGAGATTCACAACAAAAGGAATGGTCAGTGCCATTCCAAGAAACTTGAATTCTAACATGGTAAGGGAACATGGACACCCGGCTGACCCTTGTATAAGGAAAATCTAAGGATTAAAATTGAGTTTTGTGAGCTTGCCAAGGCCATGGGTTCTTTGTTAGTGTAGAAATGTCAAAGGACGAAACTCAAACTTTAGTTTTTTGTTTTCTAACGTAGGTGCATTACCAAACTGTCCTCCATTGTAGCATGCCATTGGGTGACATGGCAGGTCACAAGGAAATTCTGATGTGTTTTTACAAATGCTACCCGAGGACACATCCCTTGCCCTAGTACCCCCATCCCCATCCCCATCCCCTAAACGTTTCAGGACTCAGGGATGCCTCGAAAACTTGGTTGGGGTTCCATTGCCTAATGGCAACCCCTTACACTAGTAGTGACTCAGACTCAAGCTCCAATTTTGATACAAACCTACCAGTTGCATCTACTGATTACGGACAACCATATATTTTCTATCTTTTTGTCATTTTATAGTTGAAACTTGGAGCCTTTGGGCATTTTGCTATAATTCTTATATAATATGCGTGCACATCGACAATGAAAACATTTGAATTTTGTTATTTTGTTTGCCAATTCTCATGTGAAATCTCAATTCAAGTCTAATGTTATGTATTAATATTCTACAATGTCTATGATGAATGCTTTATCAATTTATGATATGAATCTTTGAAATTTCTCTATATTTAAAAAAAAAATCCCTATTTTTTAATAGCCATCCCCTGCCATCCCCTAAAAAATGGCCCAAACGTACCCCCGTACTGGGAACACATCTCGTCGTCCCCTACCGTCCCCATCTTGAAACTTGAGGGAACATTGATTTTACTTTTTACTAACTACTCCACTTTCAAACATAATCGTTGTTTTAAGGGAGCCACAAGCATCATAAAGGGTGGATGTGAGGTCGCACTGCCAATCAGAAATTTATTCCTGTTTTTATACCAACTCCATTCACTGGTATGATGTCATCTCCAGGGTAGCTGTAGCACTTGAATAATACAGCTCATAATCAGGTTCTACCTATATTGTTCGAATCTCATTAAATAATTTTTGAACCTATTATTTGCATTGTCTTGTGAATGATTTCTTTCAAAATAATATTGAAATCAATAACCTTGCTTATTCAAACTTTAAGTTAAAAAAAAGAGAGAAAACCAAATCTTGGAAATATATATTATATATATCAGGAACTGTCCGATAAATTGTATAAGGAATATTTCAAGTCAATGCTTTTGATTATTTCCATTAGCAGGCATACTCCCTTAAGCATAGTGAAAGGTATCTCTCTTAAGGACATGACCTGGGCAGCTAGTGAATGAATAATTTATATCAGGAACTGTCGATAATTTGTATAAGGAATATTTCAAGTCAATGCTTATTATTTCCATTAGCAGGCATACTGCCTTAAGCATCATGAAAGGTATCTCTCTTAAGGACATGACCTGGGCAGCTAGTGAATGAATAATTTGCATAAGATTCTTTCATCACCATTTTTGAGGATAAGGAATTTTCAATGCACTCAATGATCTAGTACTTTTTGTAAGGTTTCAAGCTCTAACATTCAATGGTAAAAGTTCAAAGCTACAAACAGTTCTGGGTCAGAGTTGTTCCTGCATCAATCGTAATTTGTGTCCTGGGAGGTCCAATTGGGGGTTCATTTGGTTACAGTCTGTAAATTTGTAGTTTTCTTGCCTCCCCATGACTGCTTGTCATTTGGTCTGATGCTCTAGGACAGTTGCCAGGGACATGTGGCATGCTTCATACTGGGCAAATGTCTAGTATTTATGCTTTTGTGCTGTCTTTGGCCTGCTGCTATAGGACAGCTGCCACAGGCATGCTTCATACTTGCCAAATCTATTTTGTAATAGAGCCACATATTAGATGACTCTAGAAAAATGAATTTTGACTCTTTATTTCAAAATTTTAAAAAAAAAGTATTAATCCTCTAACTTATAAAAGTATGGCATTACCTTTTGCATCCTTCCTAACTTTTTCAGTTTATTGTTGTATTGATATATGATATTTTTGTTATTACAAATTTATTGATAATTCATCCTAAACCTTAAGACAGATGTTTCTGATAATTACCATGCAATTTTCAGTTGGGACTCTTTTTATCCGCATTTATATGATTGAGTATTCCTTTAATTCTTTGTATATCTCCATACTTTTTCACATCATAGTTTCATATATCCCATTTGTCCCGTGCATCACAGCTACTATTTATATAGACTTTTATAAGAAATCACAGTTCATATTCATTATTGAGTGCTAATTCATTTCTATAATTCTATCCTATTTATGAATTTCTGACCTATTTTTCAATGCATTCCTCATAACCAGCCATGAAGAAATTTTCAGTGAGAACGGCCACATACCATAAGATTCCTTTTCACACTGTAACTAAGAAAAAATTCATATGATAATTTTAAGTGCAATGAATAAGCTTGCTCAAAGTAACCAGTGAGATAAAAATGTCAATAAACAGAACGTATGATACCAAACCAAGAATACTCTTAAAAGGAAAGTAGTAGTGTGCACCTCCATATCCTAAAAAGGAACTACGTGGCAATTTTATTACCTGTGGGTTTGCCTTGATAACAAGAACAGCTTCCACAAACTGCGCCAAAAGAAATAAACAATGACAGAGTGAATTACTAGTTACAAAGAAAGCTCATAGTTAAATGTGTTTAAAACAAGTTCTTCTTAGTCTTTCAAATCACCAATTGAAACATCCCCACTTAAGGAAAAATGGTGGAAATTAAACCAAATATGATTGCGAGGAGGAAGAGAGAATTCAAGTGATTCATTCTCGATACAGGTTTTCTTAGATATGATATGGCAATATCTCATTGATGAATGCCAATTGATAAATATGAATCTAAATTAAATGATATTTAAATCTCTACCAGAGTCAAACAAGCTAGAAAAGAAATTGCAAGCATGCATATTGATACCAAAGAAATAATATCTAAATATAAGTATGCAAAACAAAAGTTCCTTTCTAAATCCTGTGAAAGGAAACACTAACTTATGTCGGTGGTTTCATAATCTAGACAAATAAATTGGGTGGGTTTTATGATCTAATATGTGAACCAAAATAAAAAATTGTCACAGATTATTTGATTGAAGAAGAATGATATTGTTACTTTGTCATGGTCACAGGAATCTATGTATGGTTTTGTTGTTCATATTTTCCTTTGGAATTCTTTTCCCAAATTTTTTCACAAACTATTCACTTTTCCACAATATTTAAGTGTTTGTTGATTGGCCGCACTTACAGAGTTTACAAGTTATGTGCTCCAGCATGTGTTAGGTTGTAAATAAATGGTTCCTCAATGCATTTTCTCAGTTGATTTTGTTGTCAAGACTCTGCATATTGAAAATGTATGTCATGCACCCCCGATTTAAATCAAGATTAAATTATTTAGAAATCTTAAAGCAACGGCTACAAGACAAAGAAGGGCTACTTTTCTAAAATTGCCATCAAAGAAAGTAGAGCTGCTGAATAAGACAAAGCACTAAAAGACAAAAATAAACAATGGTATGACATTGCAGGCCGCTTTGAAATTATAGTCAAGGCAATATGTAATAAGGAGGCGCTGCTTTGCAAAAGGTGACCATCTTTAATAAATGCAGCAATCACAAAATAAAATTAAAAAATAATTAATATTTAAGGGAGTTAAGGCAGCGGTTGGTTATGAAGGAATGTATCCCTTATCAAGGCAAGGATGCTAATAAATAGATGTGACTATTCACCGTCCTCCATTAAGATATAAAAAGGAGAATACTTCATTTGTGAAAGGCATCATTTTGGGATGAATTAAGCAGATTGGAAACAAAGGAATAAGGATTGGAAATTATAAGAGATCTATTGGATTAAATATTATTGGCAAGAATATATTTGGGAAGTTTATATAGATATATATGTTCATGCAAAGTGATTATTGTAAGTTTTGAAATTAATTAGAAACGATTATATATATAATATATATATGATCATGCAATAATGATGCTTGCAGCAATTATTGATTCTTATAAGTAATTATGATTCTGTAACAACCACCCCTGATTTTTTTTGTGTTTGCTTGCAATAAGAAAGTGAGGCAGGATGCAAATGTTTCATATTCCATTCATCATTTGATAGCATAAATTGGCAACATCAAACATGCAAAGAAACATCTTGATATAACATATAATCATGAACAACTTACTACATAAATCAAGACCAGTGATTGACAACTGAAATTAGGAATTAGAAATTGATTTCAGACTTGATAACAGTCCAGTACTGTCATGCCCCCAAAATTACAACACTAAAATATAAAGCATTGAAATACAAATAAATTAATAAATAAAATAAATAACAATATAAATATCAAAATATCAAAATAAATATTAACAATTTAATCTTATTATAATTATAGCTATTATAATATAATAATATAAAATATACATATAAAACTACTATGAAAATAAATATATTAACAATATATTCAATAGTAATAAATATTAATATGAATATGAAAAAGGGCAGTGATTCATTTAAAAGGCTGCAGCGATAGTATGTGATAAACATATATAGGCAGCAATCAAATTAATAAAGAAAAAAGGGCATTAACAGCAGCGATTAGAGTGTAAAAGGCAGTGCAGGTTTACGACTTAAAAGATGTTTGAATTAAAAATGTGTTAAGACTTCAAACCAACAATTAAGGAATAGATGTGACACTTCAAAAGGAACAATAATAATGAAGGGGTGTGAACCCCAAATGTATGAGATATATAAGGATGAATAAAGTGTGATCTGGAGGGGGAAGAAATAGAAGATACCTGCGGGAGATAAATAAAGGTATATAACAGAAGGAAACCAATAAAAGCCTGAAATGGAGGCAATCAGAAATAAATGATAATTTGCACTCAGAAATGCAGCAGTCATTAAATACAATAAGGGATTGATATCAAGAAGTATGTATGAAGAAGATAGTTCAATGAGAGATAAATGAAGATAAATGATAAATTAATAAGGGAAGTAAGTTGAATATATATATATACACACGATTATGCAATAATGATGTTTGAAGCAATTATTAATCCTTATTAGTAATTTCTAACTTAATCTATTTGTTTCTCTTTAAGCAATATCTTTTGTATATTAAAATGGATCGAACAACAAGGCAACTGGAGCAGGTCCAACATAATTGTCTGCACTCAACAGACAAGGGCAGAAGTCAGCATTGTTAATATGGTTGCATCTTAGAATATAGCAGTCTTATATTAGCCAATATGTATGCACTAATATGATCATTGTGAATAATGATATGTCTATTAATGTACAATCTCTATGAGTCTGTATATATTTTGTATATCTTTATCCTATGATCAATCAAAAGTAAGGTTGAAGGAAGCGAGTTAGGAAGATGCTGTTTACGGGCCTCCCATAATAAGTACACCACTCCGAGGGTGGAATTATCTTGGTTCAAACGTTCCTGCCGCTCAGGGCCAAGGGATGGGTTGTCTTGGTCAGATGCTCGTGTTCTTGGGCTTAGATGGGTTGAATAGTTTACAAGCACCCCTTCCAAGGCTCCCCTATCAAGCCAAAACATGACTGATTGTTAGGATGGAGTCTCAATCATAAGGAGGATGGATAGGAAAAGTGGATACAAGTGTATCCACTAAGCACGCCACTCCAAGGGTGGAATTGTCTTGGTTCAGACGTTCCTACCGCTTGAGGCCAAGGGGTAGGTTGTCTCGGTTAGATGCTTGTGCTCTTGGGCTTAAATGGGTAGCTTTAGGCAGACTTATCATGTTGCTTATCCAAATCTTATTATGCTTAAGGCTTCCACTATGCATTATGGATATTAGTAGTTTAGATAATCTTGAAATAATAATGTATTTTTGTATAGCTTAAATAAGGTATTTATGATGTTTTGATCATATGAATTATATTTCCAATATTATCTAACATGATTGCAGGACCTAAACCAAGATTTATCTTGCTTGAAGCATTTAGATGGTAAGTTATAACCCTAACTACATTAAGCTTGTGATTCTAGGGCAAGATTTAGGGCAAACCCAAAAGGGGACATTACAAGTACAATGCCCCGTTTTAGTCATGTATGAACAGCATTGCATTCCAAACTTTCACGAGATAACTATGATAGGAGCTGACAAACCACAGCACTTTCTCATCAAAGAGCAGCTACACAAAACCCGAGAAAAGCAGATTTCAGACCATTACATCAGCAAACCTGACTGAGCTCCAACTCCAAAATGGCACGGCTCCCTAGAAGGGGTGATTTGCCTTTAAAAATCAATACTTCACCAAATGTTGTGTATGACTACTCAAGCGCCCGACTACAAGAAATCCATTGGTTCATTACCCAAAACAGTCCACTTCACACACACGGAGTTCCGAACAGATTTGCACTTCCAGCTACTTAGAAAGTAATATTTCCAATACTCAGAAAAAGCATATCAGACCTCTGAAAATGAACTCAAACACCTCCAAACACACTCCAAAAAGATGCAATTCATTTATCAAACTGAAACCTCCAATCCCAAATCAAAACACAAAGAAAATCTTCATTCTAACTCCACCAAAATGACGAATATCATAAGCTCTGTGAATGCAAAGGTGATCCCTAAGGTAGAATCACTCGAACTGGCTAGGGTGGATCCCTCACCACCAAAACCAACAACTAGAGATGAGCGTTTTCGTCCTCAACCAGCAGAAAACGGTATCCTGGAGACAATCCAATAGCATCATGCTATGTTGCCAAAATAGAGATAATGAAATGAGAGCCCAAAAGGTGAATATATAGAAGAGGAGGGGAAATTAGAGCAACACTTTTCAAATTTCACTTCCCCTCCAAGAATGCTACACGCCCCTCATGAGTCCCTTTGATTTATTTTTAATTTTTCCTTATGTCTCCCTCAAACTTGGCATCCCACTTCTAGAGGCAAAAATTTAGCTTTTAAAAACAACTTGAGTCACCTTTTTGCTAGGCATAAGTCAAGGGGGTCCCTTTATGAACACATGACCCTCACTTGAGTTATAAAGTAACTTTATAACAAAACTTAAGTGACGAAAATATAAATATTAATTTAATCACCATTAGAACTCACCAATGCCATAATAGGAAATATTGCACTCTTAGAGAAACAAAGGCCGAGACCAACTGCTAAAAATAACACTTACTAAAAATAGTAAATGTGTCCAAACACCAAACTGACACAATTTGAGATATACTGAAACTTATTAAAAATAGTAAGTGCTAAAAATGGCCACTACTAAAAATAGTAACCCTTGCCTGAAAACTCTGAAAACCACCACAAAGCCCAACACAGGCTCTGAGTCCCCTAACCAACTCCACTTAGCCTACGAGAACCCTGGAATAGGCTACTGGAAAGCGCATACTAATCAGGTGCAAGAAGGAGACATTAAAATCCTTCCTCCCCAAGATTGCTTGTCTTCAAGCAATCGCAACTCTGGACGTCATAATATCTACTCACTCTCCCAAGTAGCATCCTCCACTAGCAAGTTCTTCCACTTCACAAGATACTCCCTGATCACCCTCTTCCACAAAGTACACTCCCTGACCTCAATCACAGCCTTTGGAACCAGTATCGATTTGCCTTCCTCATCCAAAGGAGGCAACTCTGTAGAAGGAACCACATTCTGACCAAGTGCCTTTTTAAGGCGAGAAACGTGGAAGACATTGTGCACCTTGCTACTCTCAGGTAGCTCAAGCTCATAAGCCACCTCTCCAAACCTCCTGGTGACTCTGAATGGTCCATAGAAGCGGGGCTTAAGTTTCTCTGACCCACTCTTTTTGAGAGTGGACTGCCTATAAGGCTGCAATTTCAAATAAACCATGTCTCCTACCTCAAAAGCCCGCTCAATGTGATGTTGATCAGCGTACAGCTTTTGCTGATTTTGTGCATGTTTTATATTATCCCTCAGAGATCTCATGATATCCTAACTCTCCTGAAGAAGACCTTTGGCTTTAGACACCCTACAATCTCCAAAAATTAAATCAATGAAGCTTCATAACTATACAATGCCATGAATGGAGACATCCTAATGGACATGTGAAAGGTAGAGTTGTAGCAGAACTCTCCCAAATGCAACCACTTAACCCACGCCTTCTACTGCCCTAAAACATAGTTGTGTAGGTAACCTTCCACCCATTTATTAACAACCTCTGTTTGCACATCAATCTAGGGATGATAGCTGGTGCTAGGAGTCAACTTTGTGCCTCATAATATAAATAACTCCTGCGAAAACAAACTCATTAACTTGTTGTCCCTGTCACTGATGATGGTTTTAGGTGTTCCATGGAGCCTAAACACCTCTTTCAAGAACAAATCTGCCACTTGTACTATTGTATACCCTACTGCTATGGCAGAAAAGTGAGCAAACTTGGTCAATCTATCCACCACCACATAGATAAAATCCTTCCCTTGCACCTTGGGAAGCCCTGTAATAAAATCCATTGATATGCTTTCCCACTTCTGAGTAGGAATGGGTAGAGGCTGCAATAAACCAACAAGGTAAGTATGTTCGTTTTTGTTTTGTTGGCACAACTGGAACTTGCAAACATACTTAAAAATGTCATCTTTCATCCCTTTCCATGAGAATCTCTCACTGATCTGCTTGTATGTCTCATTATATCCAGGATGACCAACCATGGGAATGTCATGGAAAGCCTTAAACATCTACACTTTAATCTTAGATTCAAGGACAAACCAAATTCTTTCCTTGTAAAATATGAGACCATCCCTTACCCGGTACTTATCATCCTGCAACGAACCATCAAGAATGTTGTTTGCAAGTGCATTTTTGGCGTAATCAGCTTGTATCTTCTCCTTCCAATCTGTTGATATGATTGAAATTGAACACAAAAGTGGCCTTCTAGACAAAGCATTAGCCACTACATTCCTCTTCCCTTTGACGTATTCAATGTCGAAGTCATAGTCCTAGAGTTTGCTTACCCATTTCTACTACCTCTCTTTAAGATCCTTCTAATTTAGGAAGTATTTAAGACTATTGTGATCAGTCTTAACAGCAAATCTCTCTCCAAAAAAGGTATTGTCTAAATTTAGCTAAGGCATGCATGATTGCCAACATCTCCTTGTCATAGATGGAGCATGCTCTCTCATCTCCTCACAACTTCCTACTCTCGAAGGCTATTGGGTTTTTGTTCTACATAAAAACACCTATACCTTCACTTGATGCATCGCATTCAAGCTCGAAAGGCTTGGAAAAGTCCGAAATTGCTAACACGAAGCATGTGATCATCAACTATTTGAAATGATCAAAGGATTATTGCACTGTTTCAGACCAAACAAATGCTCCTTTTTTGGTCAAATATGTAAGTGGGGCAGCCAACTAAGAGAATCCCTTGACGAACCTCCTGTAGAACCCGCAAAGCCCAAAGAATCCCTTCAACTGTGTAAGATTAGAAGGTGGAGGCCAATCAAGAATAGCCTTGATCTTTTTAGGACCAATGCTAACTCCATTAAAGTTGATTAAGTGTCCAAGATATAGCAATTCTCTCATGCCAAACTCACACTTGGACTCCTTAGCAAACAATGACTCACTCTCCAGAATGCTCAAAACCTCATCCAAATGTCTCAAATGCTCCTCCCACGACCTACTGTAAATAAGTATATCATCAAAGAATATCTACACAAACTTATGCAACTGTTTGCTAAAAATCTTGTTCATGCATGACTGGAATGTAGCAAGACCATTAATCAATCCAAAGGGCATCACAAGGAACTCAAAGTGTCCATAATGACATCAAAATGTTGTCTTCACAATATCCTCCTCTCTAACTCTGATCTAATGGTATCCAGATCTCAAGTCTATTTTAGAAAAATAGAGTGCTCCATGTAGTTCATCAATGAGCTCATCTATCCGCAGAATGGGGTATCTATTCTTGATGGTCTTCTTGTTCAGTGCCTTGTAATCTATGCACATGTGCATAGTCCCATCCTTCTTCTTCACTAGCACCACAGAAGAAGCAAACGGACTCTTACTCTATCTCATATGTCCCATGTCTAGAAGCTCCTTAATTGCTTTATCAATCTCATCCTTGTGCCTCTTCGGATGCTTGTATGGTGTAGTAATGATAGGCTTAGCCCCCTCCTCCAACTCAATCACATGCTCAATGCCTCTATCAAGAGGCTTACTTGGAGGTATGCTACAAAAGACCTTGTTTCGCTTGGATAAAGCCTGAATGTCTGGAGGATAAGAGCGCTTCTCCTCCTTTGTATCTATGGGCATAACTACACACTTTGTTGCCCACTCTACCTGATCATGCCTAAATAGCCTCTCCATGCGTTTGAAATAAACTATTTGTGGCTCTCCATTGAATATCCCCCTCAAAACCACATTCCTACCTTCTAATTTGAATTTCAGCTCCAAGGTCTGAAAATTAAGAGTGATCTCACCAAGGGAATGTAGCCACTGAATACCCATCACAGCATTTGTGTCTCCAATGTTGAAGGTTGAGCTAGGGAATCATCCTGGTGCATGTAATAGTAAACCCATCCGCAACCATCACTCTAAAGCCATCAACCTCCTATGTCTGGAGACCCTTGCATGCTACAAGTCCCTCATCTTTGAAATTATGTGTAGCACCTGAATCTATCAACGCAACCATACGTTGCCCATCAAGAACTCCTTTGATGCGCAAAGACTCATTCTTTTGGAAGCTATAAAGTTGGGCAAGCTTCCCTTCCTTTGCCTCTTCTTTTTCGGACTCCTTAGAAGAATCTTCTTCCTCTTTTTCTTCCAATCAGATTGCTGGTCTGATTTTTTTGATGAAGATTCCTTTGCTGAATAGTACTCTATCCTATTTACTTTGCCCTTAGTTGCACATTTATGACCTAGGCTCCAAGGCTCCTTAGATGAGAAACATAAATTCTTCCTCCTCAAGTCATTTAAGATGTCACCATCAAGTCTTGTGACTGATGTCTTTTGTTGATTGGTGTCTTTTGTACATGGCCTTTTGTCTTTCTTGTGTAAAAATGGTTTGGACTGAAATTTAGATTTAGGGGCAGCCCACTCCATACTCCTTGCTTTTTTCATGGCTTCCTACAAGGTTGGAGGGTCAAATGCCTTAATCCACCCCTTAAGTGGCTCCATAAGTCCCTCACTAAATAAAAGCACCAATCTCCTCTATAATCTTGGTGACCATCACTGAAAGCCTTTGAAACTCTGCTATATAGGCCTCCACTGTGCCATACTACTCCAACTGGGCCAGCTCTTTGAAATGTAACTCAGGATCCTTTTTGTCAAACCTCTCGATGAGCTTAGTAGTAAACTCATCATATGAAGCGATAGACATGTGACACAAAGTGATAAGGCCATGGTACCACCACTCGTGTGCTACTCCATCAAGGTGTAGAGTGGCAAACTTAATTGCCTCCTCAGTCATAGATCTAAGGGTTAATAGTTATCCAACTTTTGTACCCATGTCCTAGCTGTGCACTTATCACTACCATCATAATGAGCAAGTGTTACCTTGCCCAATGCCTCTTGTAGGTCCCTCTAAACTGCTGGTCCATTGTGATCAACTCTACCACCACCCTTTTTCCTCTTCTAGTCCATGAACTCATTGAAGGATAAATGCTCTTTTAGAGCCTCTGGAAGGGTGTCATATTCAGTGTAGGCATTTCTTAACTCATCCCCCAAAGGTAGGGAAGTGTCATGGCCATTTTGTGGTGTCTCTTTTGGAATAAATGAGGGCTGGAAAGGTCTAGAAAAGGCGTTTGAACCTGCTGTTATATGTTGTCCTCCATTACCCCCTTGTTGACATGTGGAGCTGTTGTCCCCATTATTTGTTGGGTTGCCTTGTGTGTTGTTATGAGAGTTGTTTACTATCAAATTTTTCCCAATCTTTCCCAACAACCGAGACATCATGTCCATCATTGTGTCAAACTTTTTCTCCATTCTTGCACTGGGACTCACTAAACCAGCTCTACCCTTACCTCTTTCAGCCATGTTCCTTGGAAAATTCTCCCCTTCACCCAAAGGGTCCTAATGCATCTCAATACCCCTGGAGTTGTCTCACTCTCTGAAACCTATGAAGACTCCCAATGTGCCTTGAGGACACCTGAAATTGTTTCACCTTCTGGAACCCATGGGTGTTACCAATGAGCTTTCCTTTGTTCTCTCTGAAAATATCTTTGTTCCCTCTCACTCGTATAAGGTTGTACTGCTATTTATTGATGACTCACACAGGCTGGCAGGAAAGATGCGCTTTGGTAACACTGTAACAACCACCCCTGATTTTTTTTCGTGGTTGAGGCAAGATGCAAATGTTTCATATTCCATTCATCATTTGATTGCATAAATTGGAAACATCAAACATGCAAAGAAACATCTTGATCTAAAATATAATCATGAACAACTTACTACATAAATCAAGACCAATCATTGACAACTGAAATTAGGTAATTAGAAATTGATTTCAGACCTGATAACAGTCCAATACAGTGCCCCTTTTCAGTCATATATGAACAACATTACATTCCAAACTTGCACAACAAGATAGCTATGATAGGAGCTAACAAACCACAGCACTTTCTCATCAAAGAGTAGCTACACGGCGTTGATTTAAGGTAGCTTCGGTAAGATTTAAATGATGATTGCATTTAAGCATCATCATCATTTATATATAATTGAAATCTGTAGACACTGAAAAATGTCCTAAGTCTATGAGCATCATTTTTCCTAGTCATCATCTTTCAATAATTGAATAATTTTAATTATTCTATTATGTTCGATCATATTCCTTTATTAATTAAATAGTTTTTAAATTATTTAATTGATTCACCTTCTCATTTCTATCTTGATCAATTAAAATTATTTAATTGCGTCACTAATACCCCTTTCTTCAATAATTAAATAAATCATTATTTATTTAATTATTTATCTTTTATCACATGTCTATAGTCAGATAATAATAATTATTTGACCTTTTATTTTTCTATAATTAAATAATTAACGAAATTATTTAATTATGTGTCATTCTTCTCCTTTAAATAATTGATCCTAATCAATTATCAATATTTAATTTATATCTCCTCCTTTAATTAAATTTATGAATTTAATTAAATCTCCTTTTTCATTTCCTCCAAATAAATGATTTAAAATAAATTATTTATTTGCCACTTGTCCTTCTCCTCCATTTTCGAATAAATAATTTAAAATAAATTATTTATTTGCCACTTGTTATCCCCTTCCATTTTCGAATAAATAATTTAACCCTCTACTTTGGTCAAAGATCCCTTGTCATTATTTCATGTCATAGTCTGCATGTCCTGCATGTTTGTCATAGCCGTCAGGCGTCATAGCCGTCAGGCGTCGTATCTTTTCCATGCATGGCATATTCTGGTTGCATCAATTCTCAACCGTAGATCTTGGCATCTTTCTAGAAACTTGATCTTTGCCATCCATTTCGTAACTTCCCTCTCATGAATCCTCATCCGTTGATCTTAAAATCTTTCTGGAAGATCAATCTCGTCCGTCCATTCGAATGGTTGTCTATAAAAGAAACCCTTCCCCTCCATTTTCAATTTAACAGCTAATTATCTCCAACTTTCTTGCTTACTATTTGCAAGTATTTGCACAACTTCAACAACAAATCTGAGGGTAATATTGGCATAAGAAGAAATAGGAGAGACAAGAGAAAGAATCAACTTCAAAGAGGAGTGTTTTATTTCATTTGCTTTCATTTTGATTGCTCTCTTTGTTTGTATTCTCTTGTTTAAATTGGGATTATAGTTTAAAAGTGTTGGCTATCACTTAATCTAATATTATTTGATTTTCCCCATCTTACAAAATCTACTCTTCAAAGTATATTATCTGCAAGTAAGATTATTCGAATTTCTGATCATGAATAAATTTGAATTAGAATGCTGATCGAACTTCATATACACTAATCGCTGTTTGTTTAATGTATGCGGGTGTTTGATATTAGCCACCAATAATTATCGGTTGACTAAGAGGAGTCCGCGTACTCAAGAGACATGTCCTCTCATGAGATGCGTCTCTTCTTGAGGTGTGTCTCCTCTCAAGATACAAAAGACATGAAATCGATCTTCTATTGCTGATATAGCAATTGATAAATATTCGGTTCTTGAAAGATCGATTACCATTAAAGCCTAAATTCAGATTTGTGTGAATTCAAGATCCGTAATTAACATGGTATCATAGCCACGATAAGAATTCACAACTCTAAATCCTTAGATCCATATCCCCTTCAGGCACGCACTTCAGACTGGGAGTCACATCGTCACCTCCACAAGATCAATCTGGTGGCTGTGTGAATCGAAGATTATTTGGCACCTTAATCTCGAGAACTATCTAGCGAAGCCACCTTGGGCGGAGCTTGGATGAATCGCTTATGGGCAAGAGATTTACAAAACTCTCAAGGATCAGAAGGCATAAATATATCAAGGGCCCTGCGAGAGGCAACTAAGCGCCATCACTTCCCCGATAGTCTGTCGACATCGATTGTATCCGCCATTCGCGATTTGGTAAACGTTTGTTCAAAACGCCAGCATACTACATCTTCAAGGGACATTGATACTTGATAAGGAAGGTGAATGATCTTACCGTCATTTTTCCCATCAAGGTTCCACATCATATCACATGATTCATAGTTGGAAAGCAGCGCTCCACCGTTGGCATCTGAGGATTAGACGTCGTGGTAATCACTGACAGAGTTGGGGGTGATTGAGTATATCGGGAAGCCTGTTGACCAAAAAATAGACACCAGATCCATGTGTTTTAGAAAGAAAAATCGTGCCAACCTATGAATTCAGGGAATTAATCTAGCGACTGCTATTAAATAGAGGACATCCAAAAGTAAACTCGTGGTATTCACAGTTGTTACTCATTTAACATCTGTCGTTGGAGATCACCATTGTTCGTTGCTATCTCATCCTGCAATGTTAAATTATCGGGCGTTTCTTCATTTTCTATCTGGAGATTGGGAGCAATCGCATCGGCTTTGATATAAACTGACTTTGCTATCGAGAGGTCTCCTTGACGTCAACCCACACATAAGGTCTATACATCCGTCATTGGGGATACTCTAGAGAAACTGTGAGGGGAGCAAGTACTCGAAAAGGCTTTGGCCGAGCCTAGCGGCTCTAACCGAGCAATCTCCAAAGTTGATCAGTGGCACGTTACCTTCACACAACTGTGATTACCTTCAACTCTATGTGACCAGGCCATTTCGAGTATAGCAACAACACTCAGTACTTTCACAGAAAGCAATTGCAGCATCATATCGATTATTTTTGTTGAATTCGTGAGCCTAGAGTAACTTTTGTGTGTGTTTGGTATAATCGGCATATTTTGCAAATTAGAGTTTTATGCTGTCGCATTTCTTCAAATAGATAAATACATATATGAGGATATCATGACGGTTCCTGGAGGTAAATCAACAGGTAAAGGTTATCACCTGTGTTGTGTAAATCAGAGTAGCAACGATAGAAATTTGGTCGAGCCCAGGCTCTAGCCGAAACCTTCAGGTGGCTCCTTCTAATTAGAACTATCTACTCTCATCCTTCGATGGCATAGAAAGTGGGATTTGTTCTAACAATCTAGGTGAAGTTGGAGCTGGAACTGTGTTATTTGGAAATTAAATGAGCACTAAGTCATCGATCTATGGACTGACTTGCAGCAATCGACGCCACCTCAAGAGGAGAGAGCAAATCACCGCTTGAGGTTATCGATACCTCTCTTTCTTGCGTACGAGTTTCTCTTGATTTCCTTGAGATAAGTATTCCCTTGTTTATATTTTTGAAATCTACAATAAAACTTCAGTTTTGCATTGGTTATTTGGATCTTGTGTGATTAATAAAGAGAGATTGTGATTTCTCTTAATTTGTTCTCACTAATTTAAGATCCTTGAAGATTCAAACCATAGTTGGCTCACTCGCCAAAAACTCACGAGCTTTTTTCAGAAACGAGTTTTTATGAGTTTTACTCGCAAAAGGTACAGTCCGTACTTTTTGGAAAAACTTGCCGGAAAAACTCGCGAGTTTTTAAAAAAAACCCACGTGGCCTGTGTCTTATGTCCGCGGCCGGCCAAAACGTCATTGTCATTTCATTTTGTCACTTGTTTTCACTCTTAGCAGAGAAAAAACCTTGTCCAAAGCATTTTGCACTATTTATCTGTGATTTTGCATCAAGGAGACGAGATTTGAAGGGGATTTTCATCAGATTTCGAAGGCAAATTGGATTTCTAGGTAGGTTTTCTAATTTTTCTTGTTCTTTCTTTTTTTTTCATTTTTTCTTCTTTTTTGTTGATTGTATGTTTAAAAAACATCATGAATGAACTATAAAACAAATTCAAATACATTTATATGTTTAAAAGAAGATTTAGATTCAACAAAACAAGAATTTGTGACACTTTTTTATGATTTTTTTATATATTTTGCTGATTTTTTCATTTTTTTCAAATTTTCTTCAAACTCTAGTTATTTTTTGTAATTTTGATTCTTCTTGTTTGTTGAAAATATGTTTAAATTTATATATTAGCTTAATTTGTTACTAATTTAAAGTAGTTTTCTGATTTTTACAATTTTTTTCACATTTTTTTGTAACCCTAGTTTATTATTTTCTTTTTTTAATCCATTTTTTTTGATGAAAAATTGAAAATGTTTAGAGTTTAGACTTTAGAATCTTAAATTAGTTTACTATTTAGAATCTTAGATTAGTTTAGAATCTATTTTGAAATTTTCAATTTTGATTTAATCTAATTTAGCTTGTTTTAAAAATTTCTATCAAAAAACTAACAAGTTGTGATTTCACTTTGTGTGTGTACTGTGTAGGTAACAGGTTAATTGATCATGGCTTCTGAATCCGCTTCTACCCCTACCTCAACCCCATCCGTGCCTGGGAGTGGGGAATATGTAGGCACTCGTCCAAAAGGAGCTAGAGATCCCGCTTGGAGATATGCATATGAAGGACCAGAACCTGGATCAGTGTATTGCATTAGATGTAAAGAAATTTACCATGGAGGCATCAATCGCCTCAAATACCACCTTGCAGGCATCCCTAGATGTGATGCTAAGGCTTGCATAAACACCAATGAGGAAATCAAAAGACAAATGAATGCAATACTTTCCGCTGCAAAAGAAAAAAAGATGCAAAAAGCGAAGGCAAAAGCAGCAATGCAAGCTGCCATAGCTTCTTCTCAAGGTGTTGCAAGTGCAGACAACCTTCACTCACTGTCAAGATGATGATGATGTAGTAGCCGACATAGTGGGCTCTCTTCGTGGTCCACGTGTGCGAAGGCAACCCACCACCACCACCATGCCTTCATCTTCCTCTACTAGAGTACCAAGTGGCAGGATCAACACAGACACCTAGAGCCACAGGTTCACACATTGGTGATTTTTTTGTGCCTAGAAACACACCTGGTGCACAACCTTCTTTAGAGGCAACTGGGTGGAATAAGGAGGTGCGTGAGCATGCAGATGTTGCTTGTGCCGATTTTTGGTACTTCAACAACATCCCTTTCAATGTGGCAAGCTCACCTTATTGGGACAATTTGGTGACCGCATTGACAGTTGCAGGGAAAGGCTACAAGGCGCCTTCGCGCAAAGAATTGAGTGGAAGGTTAGAAATTAGTTTATGTTCTTTAATTTAATTTTATGTTTCTTAAGTTTAATTTATGATTAATTTAAGTTATTTTTTTGTTTACAAATTAAAATTGTGTACTTAATTTCACTTTGTACTTGTAGGTTGCTTTCTAATGCTACTGAAAGAGCAAAGGCAGTGATACAAGAACAAAAAGAAGAATGGCAACAATATGGCTGCACTATTCTTTCTGATGGGTGGACGGATGGAAAAAACCGTACCATCATAAATTTTTTGGTTTCTTGCAAAAATGAGGTGGTGTTCTTGAAATCCGTAGATGCCTCCAACATAGTAAAAAATGCAGAAAATTTGGCTAGAATGTTGGAGCAAGTGTGCATGGAGGTTGGGCTTAAAAATGTCGTGCAAATCATAACTGACAATGCAGCGGCATATGTGGCAGCAGGAAGAATCCTCCAAGATAGACACCAGACAATTTTTTGGACACCATGTGCTGCCCATGTCCTTGACCTTCTTTTGGAGGACATAGGAAAATTACATTGGGTCACACCGATTGTAGAGGATGGAAGAAGGATCACTAAATACATCTACAATCACCCTTGGGTTCTTAGCTTGATGAGGGAGCACACCAACGGGAGAGACTTGGTGAGACCTGGTGTGACAAGGTTTGCAATGGTTTTCTTAACGTTGCAAAGCATTCTTGGCGCATTGACGGCTTTGAAACAAATGTTTGTGAGTCAAGCATGGATAGACTCACCTTATTCAAAGAAGCCGGAAGGAGAAAGAGTTGCAAGCATTGTCTTCGAGCCCCTCTTTGCACAAAGAGCAACAGAGATTGTGAAGGTAACTTCAAAACTTTGAGTTTGAATCTAAATTCAAATTGAACATTTTCTTAAAGTTAATGTCTTTCATTGTAAATTTGTAAATTACTAAATTGTAACTCTAATAGTTTTTTGCATTTTTAAATTTATATTGTAGGTGTCAGAGCCCTTGGTTAGAGTGCTCCGTTTGGTGGATGGGGATCAAACCCCAATGGGTTATCTTTATGAGGCCATGGATAGGGCCAAGGAGGCTATTAGAAATTATTATAAGGGGGACAGCCTCAAGTTTGATCCCATTTGGGAGATTATTGACAGGAGGTGGAACAATCAACTCCACCAACCTATCCATGCAACAGGGTACTTCTTGAACCCCCGTTTCATCCATTCAGGCACCTATACAGATCCTACTGGAGAGGTTATGGAGGGCCTCACTACTTGCATTCAGCGGATGACATCCACGCCTGATGAGGCAGACTGCATTGTTAATGAATTGCAAAGTTACAGGGAAAAAAGGGGTGTACTCTTCTCTTCAGACTTGGCAAAGAGAGCAGTATCTAGGCTGCCACCAGGTATAAAATTTGAAATTTACAAGTTACAAAAATGAAAATTTGATAGTTACAAGTTACAAGTTACAATTTTCTAACTCTTTCTTCTTTTTTTTGTAGATGTTTGGTGGACACATTGGGGTGGAAAAACCCCACATCTTCAAAACTTTGCCCTCCGTGTTTTGAGCCAGCCTTGTAGTTCATCCAATTGTGAGCGCAATTGGAGTTTGTTTGAGGCCATCCACACAAAGAAGAGGAACAAACTCGCTCAAAAACGCCTCAATGACCTTGTCTATGTGCAATATAATCTTCGATTGCGCATAAAAAAGGTAGAGGAGATATCATATGATGATCCAATTGATTTGGAGGAGATAGATCCATACAGTGATTGGACAGGGCGAGGGGAGCAACCTCCATTGTTTACCGAGGATGAGATTTATGATTTAGAGCGACAGGCAATGGAGGAGGGTGGATTTACATTCTCATTGGATGACCTTGAGGATGATCCTGAGGAGGAGTCATTGCCAGTGCCACCACCAGCAGCTGCAGGAGGATCTACATCTAGGATGGAGGTTGAGGAGCCACAGGCACAGCAGGAGCGGAGTCCTATGATTACACGGACACCCTCTTCCGGTCCCATACTGAGATCTAGACATGGGAAGAGGAAGATGTGATTCATGTGAATTTGTAAAAACTGAAATATATTAATGTTTATGACATATGTAGTATTTACTTTCAGTTTTACAAAAACAATTTGCTATTTCATTTTGTTTCAGACTATTATCATATCAGCACATTGAGCATTCCACATGAGGATGCCATTTTGTATCCAATTTCTTTCAAATCAATCAAATATAGCTTGTTTCTTATATGTACTCATTTATTGACTCATTGGATGCATCTTATCTTTGAATTTTGCAAAAAAAATGCGTTTTTAGTGAAGTTTAAGCAATTTTTTAAGTTCCCGAGTTTTTTCCGAGTTTTTGCCGAGTTTTTGCCAAGCCAAGTTTTTCGGGCTTGCCGAGTACTTGAAAATGCCAAGTTTTCCAACTATGATTCAAACTATTCATTTTATTGCTATAACCTAACATAGTAAACTTTGTATGATAGATTCTTTTGATAGTTATGAACTATTAAGGAATCTCTTCTTAATTGTATTAGGATGGACTAAGAGATTGCTTTCAAAAGAAGAAAAGAATGGAGACACTGCTTGCAACCTTGAGACTGAATAAATGGCTGAAGACATCTCTTTGAAAGGAAAGAATTAACCTTTTGAGGGAGTTCTATGATTCACTGAGAACAAGGGTTGCAGTGTTGATGCTAAACCCTTGAAGTACCTCTTCAATAGTTGAGATCAGAATTGCTCAAGTCAATCAACCTGAATTTAACATTGGCAACCTTAGATGATGATGACAAGAGGTTGATGCGAGTGCTTGAAGATTCAGAGGGGGAGTCTACTGTACCTAAAGAAAAGAGAGCTAAATTGGAACCTACTGGAAAGAAAGGGATATTCGTGGGCTATAATGAAACCTCAAAAGCCAACAGAATATACATATCCAGACAGAAACTAATTGAACTATGTAGAGATGCCATATTTGAGGAAGACATTGCTTTAAAAGGGCAAAGAGTTCAATTGAGATAGAAATTCAAGATTCTCCTAAAGTATTGGAGGAGGATCCTGCTCCTAAGATTCAGACGGAGTATCCTGAAGAAATGACAAATGAGAACCAACTAGCTCTTAAACATCAAGTGTGGAAAGATGCGATGACGGGAGAGTATCAATCCATTTTGAAAAAATGATGTATGAGATATAGTACCTAGACCAAAACAGAAATATGTTATCTCTTCCAAATGGCTCTTCAAAATCAAACATGTTGTTGGTGGCAGTATAGAGAAACGCAAGGCATGTTTTGTGGCCAGGGGTTTCTCACAAAAGAAAGGTATTGATTATGAAGAGACATTTGCACCTGTTGCTCGATACACCTCTGTGAGAGCAGTAATAGCTATTGCAGCAGCTAAAGGCTGGAAGATCCATCAAATGGATGTGAAAACTGCCCTCTTGAATGGGATCATTGAAGAAGAAGTCTATCTAGAGCAACTTGAAGGCTTTGTGATACATAAAACTGACTCACATGTATGCAGATTGAAGAAATCTCTATATGGACTTAAACAGGATCCTAGGGCCTGGTATGAAAGAATTGACACCTATCTCTTGGGACTAGGATTTTCCAAGAATGATGCAGATCCAAATCTCTATTTTAAGGTAATTAAAGGTGATATGCTAATAATAATTTTATATGTTGATGGCCTGCTGATGACAGGAGAAGATCACCTTATTGCTCAAGGTAAATAGGATCTAACTTCAGAATTTGACATGAAAGACTTGGACATTTTTCTTTCTGGGGTTACAAGTCTGGCAGAAATCAGATGACATCATCCTAAATCAAGGAAAGTACTTGGTTAACACTAGACCGATATTTGCTATGCAGTGAATGCCCTAAACTAGCTCATGTGTGAGCCAAAGGAAATTCACCTTCTTGTTGTGAAGCACATATTGAGATATCTTCAAGGTACTATTGGATATGGTCTTAAATGCAGAAATGTCCAACTAGATTTACATGGATACTCTGATTCAGATCGGGCTGGAAGTGTAACCGATCAAAAAAGCACATCAGGATATTGCTTCAGTTTAGGATCGGCTATGATCTCCTGAATTAGGAGGAAACAATCTTCAGTGGCTCAAAGCTCAACAAAAGCTAAATATATTACAGCCTCTATGGAGGCAAGAGAAGCAGTATGGCTCCGGAAATTGCTTATGGGATTATTTGGTGAACCCCTGAATCCTACTATTATCCACTGTGATATACAGAGTTGTATTAAACTTTCGGTAAATCCAGTATTCCATGATAGATCTAAGCATATTGAGATCCCTTACCATTATGTAAGAGACATGGTAGAAAGGGATGTGATCCAGTTGGAGTATATTAGTACAAATGATCAAACAGCAGACATTCTCACCAAGCCTCTCTCCAGAGTTAAAGTTGAACACTTCAGTAAGAAACTTGGTATGGTTGAAATGTAATTTGATATTATGATTAAAATTCAAATTGTTTAGTTGTACTAATATATTTAAAAGATGTTTAATGTGTAAACTCTTTTGTCATGTGTGTGACTCCATGACTTTATGGGCCCTCTCTCCCCCTGTGTACATTATTGAAAGGTGACGATCTTTCTAATAATGAACACTTGTATTTGACATTGTACAGTGACGACTCTACAATGATTAGTTGAACTATCATGATAGATATCATGTGACTTGATATCTGTGGACATGTCATGATAGTATCTCGTGGAAATTTTGATAGATATCATGAAGACTTGATGTCAGTTGAAGATCATTATGATCCTTATGAGATAATCATGGTGGATATATATATATCCATGGATATGCCATGAATTATTATGGTAGACATCATGAAGACTTGATGTCAGTGCACATACCATAATGAAGATGTGTTATGAAGAATGTCATGTGACTTGACAAACTTTTGGAAACATACCATATCTTTGATATCACGTGTAAGGTGATATCTCTACTTACTTGTTTTGAGTTATCTTCCCTGGCTAAGAGGGAGAGAGGGAGTGTTGATTTAAGGTAGCTTTGGTCAGATATAAATGATGATTGCATTTATGCATCATCATCATTTATATATAATTGAAATCTACTCTTCAAAGTATATTATCTGCAAGTAAGATTATTCGAATTTCTGATCATGAATAAATTCGAATTAGAATGTTGATCGAACTTCATATACACTAATCGTTGTTTGTTTAATGTATGCGGGTGTTTGATATTAGCCACCGATAATTATCGGTTGACTAAGAGGAGTTCGCGCACTCAAGAGACACGTCCTCTCATGAGACACGTCTCTTCTTGAGGTGTGTCTCCTCTCAAGATACAAAAGACATGAAATCAATCTTCTATTGCTTAGAAATTGATAAATATTCGGCTCTTGAAAGATCAATTACCATTAAAGCCTAAATTCAGATGTGTGAGTTCAAGATCCGTAATTAGCACACGGAACTCGGAAAAAGCAGATTTCAGACCATTACATCAGCAGACCTGACTGAACTCCAACTCTAAAATGGCACGGCTTCCTAGGAGGGGTGATTTGCCTTTAAAAATCAATACATCACCAAATGTTGCGTATGACTACTCAAAATGAGGCCCCATCTGCAAGAAATCCATTGGTCCATTATCCAGAACAGTCCACTTCACACACACGGAATTCCAAATATATTTGTACTTCCAACTACTCAGAAATAATGATTTTTCCAAAACTCGGGAAAAGCATATCAGACCTTTGAAAATGAACTCAAACACCTCCAAACACACTCCAAAAAGATGCAATTCATTTATCGAACCAAAACCTCTGATCCCAAATCAAAACATGGAGAAAATCTTCATTCTAATTCCACCAAAATGACGAATATCATAAGCTCTGTGAATGCAAAGGTGATCCCTAAGGTAGAATCACTCCAACCGGCTAGGGTGGATCCCTCACCACCAAAACCAGCAACTAGTGATGAGGGTTTTTGTCCTCAACCAGCAGAAAATGGTATCCTGGAGACAATCCAACAGCATCACATTATGTTGCCAAAATAGAGATAATAAAATGAGAGCCCAAAAGGTGAATATATAGAAGAGGAGGGGGAATTAGGGCAACACTTTTCAAATTTCACTTTCCCTCTGTTACCTATCAAATTTTTCACTTCAAAAAATTATTGTTTCTCTCTTTAATAAACAGGTTTGATGATGCTTTATAGCCCGGTCGCGGCCCTGCCAAATTTCCTAACCAAGCCGTCAAGTTCTGAAGTTTCGAAACCACCCGATCGCCCGACTTACTCGTATCTCTCGAAGTTTGAAGCCTTATCCCATGATGTCCCATGTAGTCAGTGTGTCGGAGGTTCTTAAAACTATAGAACCTTCGACATATGGTTATAAAGTTCTATCCCTCAGCAATGACGCGACCTCAACAGGATGCTCAACTTTCAAAGTGTCAACCCATTTAATGAGTTGTACAACGCCTTTAAGGGGACGTCTTTTCATACATTTTAAAATGCCAACTCTAGTTCTAAAACGTAATCTTTAAAATCCTTTCAAAGGACAGCTCTTAAATTAGGAAGGTGGTGGAACGAATTTAGTAACAAATTGGCACGTTTTTCGGGCCGAATAAATGGTCACTCTTCACTGCCGAAGTTAAGTGAACCTGCATACGAGGAAAGGTGGCAGCATTTTTAAGTTCAGAATTTCTCAAAATGGTACTTCCTGGCAATATCAAGCAAAGAGAAGATGAACCTGTACCCGTCATGCAACTAAATTTGAATTGGCCTGAAGAAGAGCAGCTCGACATCATTTCGAAGCTGTGTTCACTAGCATGGAAGGAGAAAACCAGCTACGCCAAGTACAACAGAGTGATTTTCATTTTAGATGAAGAAGAACGCCTTGAACTTCACAATTTAATTATGGAGATGCAACTGGAACTATACAGAGCCCCTGCATCGCCAGCGGTTTGATCACATGCATGCAGTCTTTTGTAGCACGTAATGATAGTGCTTGTTTTGAAACTATTTCCGTTTCAAAATCCTTCTTGGTTCCGATCGTTTTCAAGACCGTTATTTTCGTAATGTAATAGTTTTGGTGTGCATATATATAGGGACCTTCAAATGTAAAAAAGGAGGGGGGGAGGGTCAGCTAGCTTTTAGGGGACATAGTCTTATAGTACGGGAACTTGAGGTTTTGAACTCAATTTTGGCATTGAAGAAATAAAGAAAGTGTTTTTGATCTGTGCATTTGTCACTATTTTCTTTTGATTACAACTGAGCGTTGAGTCATTGTAATTAATCTTCTTTGTGTGCCTTGTTCTATGAGATTATGTTTGTGTTATCTCTAAAGCTTTGAATTTAGATTAATCCACCCGTAAGTGAATTTGTTGTTCATTCTCTTTTGATAACATTCGTGAAATGGGGATAAGTGAACTTTGCATCATTTATTCACACTTTCTTTACCTTAAGCACCAAATTATCGCATCTATTTTTGTGGATATGAGTAGAGATGTTAGTTACCTTTCCTGCTTTCTGGTTAAAAACATACCCAATGTCTTCATTCATTGCATATTATTCAAAGGTAGCTACGCCTTGTAAAATAAGCAGAGAGCACTTACAGTTATCACTGCAAGTGACTCAACTACTGGCCAGGTTGTCATTCGTGTGGGCCAGAGTAAATTAATTAAAATGACAAATCTGTTAACCAACAGATTTTTGGCGACTTCGTTGGGGATCTTGATTTGAAAGATTAGCGGTTTATTCTCAGCTTTTTGAAAATATCTCTATGTGCAGGGAGATTGGTGACTACGTCTGAAATTTTGAAAAGATCATGATACAAAATCAGAAACCTCAAAGAAATGAGGAAAGACCCAGGCCTACTATCCCACAGGTTCTTGCTATGGATGATAAAGTTCTCCATGACTTTTGGGAACACTGTAAAGAGAGCATTGCCGAAGCTGCAAAAGTTGGTTTGAGTATTGAAGAGGATCACAAATCTGCACTTTTGTTGAGAAGTCTCCATGTTAGGTTTTTCAAACTAAAGGAGCTTGAAGAAAGAAAGCGTTCTCTGCAAGCCCAAGAGAACAAAATAAGGCAACTCCAAGAGGAACTTTGAGTTAATAATGATGACTCTTCAGGTCTCTCTAATCCTCTTTGCTTTTCAACTTTTGATGCTTAGGAAATGGGTTTTACCAAATCTCATGAAAATTTGATATCACTAGAAAAAAATGAATTTGACAATGAATTGCTGAGATTTCTTTCTACTCCAGAGTTAGAGATCTTTAATTTTGATATTGTTGAGGAAAATAAGAGTCTTCAGATTCACTCATTGTCAGAGTATGCATTTTTTGAATTTCCTGATCAAGACGATAAAAAGGAATTTAATGAATACACCTTTGAGTCATTTCATTTTGAAGATGAAGGAAATTTAGCTCTTATAGCTTTAAGGAACAAGCCCTGTATCGAAAATGAAATGAATGTTTGTCTAATTAATGAACCTCTGAGATCTGAGATCACAAAAGAGAAAGAAATTCCTGAAAAACCAAAGAGTGGCCCGACTCTAACAGAATTAAAAGCTTTGGATGACGATCCTCTTTGTGAAAAAGAGATTATACTTCAATTTTTATCATCTATTGAAGGAGAAGATTCCCTTTTTGAAGCTTCAATTATAGATGTATCCACTCCTTCAGTTGCAAATAAAGAATTCTCTGATTTGGTTGCAATAAAGGATGATGAAGTCTCTATAACCAAAATGGACCCCATGCTTTATGAGGCCCATATTCCTTTCAAACTGGGAGGGAATCAATATATCAAAAGTGGTTCTATGCATGATGAGTCTGATAATGGAAATATAGGAAGTGATGTAGCTGTTATTTTTGAAAATCCTGGTTATTTTCACAAGGAATTAGAAAGTAAGACGCTATTCTGCAATTTATTATTCAGCCATGAAAACACTACCAACAATATACAGAGCAAGCGTCAAAAAGATCAAGAAGATTCAGAAATTTTTGATGAAAAATGGTTGTTCGGTAGGCATCTTTATGAATCACTTCATTTCAAAAGCTTCAGCTTTACATTCAAGATTTTTAAGGTATTAATGATTTTGCGGTTGCTTCATGCATGGATGTCCTTGTTTCACAATGGCATTTATTTCTCCCTGCCAATCAATGGTTTTGCATAGTCCTTGGGGATTCAAGTGTTGCACTTTGTCCGAGTGCATAGGTGTCTTAGGTCGCTTTACTTTGAGTCTTTTGGTTTGGTCCCATTTTTGGTCTATGCCTCGTTCCCCTCCACCCCATCTACAAAGCAGCACTCGGTTCTCCAGCCTTTCTTTCGACTTCGTTGCCCAATGGACTTGAACTAGTTTGTACCAGAGTACTGGAGTTCTCTGCATTTTCTTCAAACATTCAGTCCCAATTTGAGCCAATGTTACGTGTCAAATTTTTCACTTCAAAAAATTACTTTTTCTCTCTTTAATAAACGAGTTTGATGATGCTTTATAACCATGTCACAGCCCTACCAAATTTCCTAACCAAGTCATCAGGTTCTGAAGTTTCAAAACCACCCGATTGCCCGACTTACTCGTATCTCTCGAAGTTTGAAGCCTTATCCCATGATGTCCCATGCAATCGATGTGTCGAAGGTGTCGGAGGTTCTTAAAACTATAGAACCTCCGACAGATGGTTATAAAGTTCTATCCCTCAATGATGAAGCGACCTCAACAAGATGCTCAACTTTCAAAGTGTTAGCCCATTTAATGAGTTGTACGGCGCCTTTAAGGGGACGTCTTTTCATACGTTTTAAAACGCCAACTCCAGTTCTAAAACGTAATCTTTAAAATCCTCTGAAAGGACAGCCCTTAGATAAGGAAGGTGGTGGAACGAATTTAGTAACAGATTGGCATGTTTTTCGGGCCGAATAAATGATCAGTCTTCGTCGCTGAAGTTAAGTGAACATGCATACGAGGAAAGGTGGCAGCATTTCTAAGTTCAGAATTTTCTCAAAATGGTACTTCCTGGCGATATCAAGGAATGGGAAGATGAACTTGTACCCGTTGTGCAACCAGATTTGAATTGGCCTAAAGAAGAGCAGCTCAACATCATTTTGGAGCTGCATTCACTAGCATGGAAGGAGAAAACCAGCTACGTCGAGTACAACAGAGTGATTTTCGTTTTAGATGAAGAAGAACACTCTGAACTTCACAACTTAGTCATGGAGATGCAGCTGGAACTGTACAAAGACCCGGCATTGTCAGCGGTTTGATCACATGCATGCAGTCTTTTATAGCATGTAATGATAGCGCTTGTTCTAAAACTGTTTCCGTTTCAAAATCCTTCTTGATTCCGATCGTTTTCAAGACCGTTATTTTCATAATGTAACAGTTTTGGTGTGCATATATATAGGGACCTTCAAATGTAAAAAGGGGGAGGGTTAGCTAGCTTTTAGGGGAAATAGTCTTATAATACAGGAACTTGAGGTTTTGAACTCAATTTTGGCATTGAAGAAATAAAGAAAGTGTTTATGATCTATGCATTTGTCACTATTTTCTTTTGATTACAACTGAGCTTTGAATCATTGTAATTAATCTTCTTTGTGTGCCTTGTTCTATGAGATTATGTTTGTGTTATCTCTAAAGCTTTGAATTTAGATTAATCCACCCGTAAGTGAATTTTTTGTTCATCCTCTTTTGATAACATTCATGAAAATGGGATAAGTGAACTTTGCATCATTTATTCACACTTTCTTTACCTTAAGCACCAAATTATCGCATCTATTTTTGTGGATATGAGTAGATGTTTGTTACCGTTCCTGCTTTCTAGTTAAAAGCATACCCAGTGTCTTCATTCATTGCATATTATTCAAAGGTAGTTGTGCCTTGTGAAATAAGCAGAGAGCACTTGCAGTTATCACCGCAAGTGACTCAACTGTTGGCCAGGTTGTCATTTGTGTGGGCCAAAGTAAATTAATTAAAATGACAAATCTGTTAACCAACACCCTCCAAGAATGTCGCACCCCTCTCATGAGTCCCTTTGATTTATTTTTAATTTTTCCTTATGTCTCCCTCAAACTTGGCATCCCACTTCTAGAGGCAAAAGTTTAGCTTTTAAAAACAACTTGAGTCACCTTTTTGCTAGGTGTGAGTCAAGGGGGTCCTTTTATGAACAATGACCCTCACTTAAGTTATAGAGTAACTTTATAACAGAACTTAAGTGACAAAAAAATATAAATATTAAATTAATCACCCTTAGAACTCACTAACGCCATAATAGGAAATATTGCACTACTGGAGAAACAAAGGCCAAGACCAACTGCTAAAAATAACACTCACTAAAAATAGCGATGGCTAAAAATAGTAACTGTGCCCAAACACCAAACTAGCACAATCTGAGATACACTGAAACTTACTAAAAATAGTAAGTGTTAAAAATGGCCACTACTAAAAATAGTAGCCCCTACCAAAAAACTCTGAAAACCACCACAAAGCCGAACACAAGCCCTGAGTCCCCTAACTAAGTCCACTTAGCCTACGGGAACCCTGGAATAGGCTAATGGCAAGCACATAGCCACATACTGATCAGGTGCAAGAAGGGGACATTACAGATTCTTCCTTTATTATAAATATGAAGTTGATGACATGCAAATGTTAACATGAACTCTTCACATAAGGGAATGGAATTGAAGACTTTGAGGAGTTGGTATTATTTGTTACAAGGAAGAAATTGAGTTCCTTATGGAACAAGTCCTACTGCTGAACAAGAAGCTTACAAGCAGAATGATTCGAAACCCTGGCCTTACAAGATTGACAGTCCAGGAGTTGTCATTGCTTGAGTGCAAGCAATCTTTGGGAAGGGCAAACTATCATGTCCCCATCCTAAAAAGGGGCCTATTTCATGAGGAGCGCCTCCCTTTGTGTAGCCAAATAATTAATAAAATATTACAAATGCTTTGCAAGACCCTTCCTAAGAGGAGCGCCCAAGTTAGAGAGGAAAAACAAGTTAAATTAAATTACATTAAATAATGTTTAGTGTACCCTTATGAGGGCGCCCAAGCATGGGTTATAAATTATAAAAAACCAAAAAGGACACTTTGGCCGACTTGAGGGCAAGTTGAATTTGCATCACCTATTTAAAGGTGATTATTATTCATTGTAAGGGCATCAAGGAATCTTTTATCCGAATTATGAATTCAAATTCTGAATTTTCCATACAAGGACGCAAACCCTTGTTTGGGGGTGTGGGAGGACGAAAACCCTTCTTCATCACACAATAGGAGGACGAAATCCCTCTTCTTGCATTTGCACTTCATTGGCGAATCAATTCATCTTGGGCAATCATTGTATTCATCTTCAGTGTTGAGGATTTGTGAAAATCTGTAAGAAAGTTGCAATTCTGAAAATATCATCTTGTCTCCATTTTCTGAAAGATCATAATATTGGATATTGATTGGGTAACTGAGATTTGGTACTAAGCTTCATTTGAGGCGCTTGATCCATATAATGGTTAACCCTAGTAATTTTCAGATTGATCAATATTGCAAATTCCTGATGATGACACAGATTTAATGATCTGAGTTGTATACAATTTGATGGATATAATTTCTGTATTGTTGAGTTGAGTTTACTTGTTCCATTTTGCCAATATTGTGTTGGGGAACACAGTAACACTGTTTCCTCTAAAGGGAATAAACCCTAGATCACAGCAATTTAGATGCCCTAGGAAACTGAGCCGAATCACACTAGCTTCAGGCGCACACAATTGCATAGCCTTACCTTCCAGCTGGAATCACCTGTAGCTGCACAACTTGGGCATCCTTGACACCAATTACTTTGATATGCAGACATTTCTGGGCGACTCGCTGCACTGAAACGGATGAATGGTGCTACTTGAAGCCCTAGATCTGCAAACTGTCATCTACAAGCAGCCATATCTTATTTAATAGTGCACCCTAATTGGCTGATGCAAGCGCCTAGTTAACTGTGGGTAAACCTTTATGTACACCACCATTTGTTTGTCAGATTTAATAATATATTTCAGATCTGTGTACTCTCCATGATTGTTGCAAGTTTAAACTGTGGGATGCAATCAGTTATAGCTTAGTTGATCTGTGTGTACCTGTTTTTTATTATCATGGGTAGGGTTTAGAAGTAATTTGACAACTGTTGCTCGATTTTACTTAAGCTGAACCCTAAAGGTTAAACCCTAGGGACATAACATATAATATTTCAGCTCTTACATATTTGGAAGATTTTTGTTGCTACTGCATACTTTTGTTTATTGATAATATGTAGAGACTAGAAGGTTCACTGCCAATTAGATTAGACATATTATAAGTTTGGATGACATAGCCACTAAACAATAATCTATTTCATTTCCAGCTTTGCATTTAGTGCATTAGTGTCCCAACCATCATATGCTCTCACCTTGCCCACATCAAGATCTGGGTGATCATAAAGTGTGCAGGCTTGCATCCAAAATGTAAGAATCCAATCACCACATACTCTCACCTTGTTCACATCAAGATCTAGGTGATCAAACAGTGTGAGAATTAATGCATTTCATCAAATAGTTGTGAAATTTTCAAACAAAATATTTGGAGACATTACATGGAGCTAGCTGGTAATTTGAGAGTAGTTATAATTTATTTTTTTGTTAACTAATTGTAATTTTTGCCTGTTTTTCCAATAAAAAAATTAAACCTATAAGTTTTTGCATGTTTTTTCGAAATAATTGACCTCAATGATTCCTTAAAAGTTTAAAAGTGATGAGTTCAAGTGCTAAAAGCATTGGAGCTTTATTATCAGAGCACTAGGTTCAAATCCAGAAACATGATAAAGTGTTGAAATAGACAGTATCCAACTTTCTAGGTGTGCCAAACTCTAATGCACAAGGCCTGCTACAAGTATTGGGTGAATAATGAATTTGATTATAGAAATCAGGACAAAGATTGGGGAAAATAAGAACAAACTTTATTGAATTGAAAAAAATCCAAGTCCATGATTCTCAAATCTAAAGTTACAAAGCAAATTGGACTCTACAAAAAGAACATGCAAACTTTTTATATTTAAATTATATGGTAAGCCATGATTCTAAAGGTATTGCTTCTGAATCAATTGATTGTCCAAATGGGATGAATAAATGAAATATTTCAATAATGTCCACAAGAACAAAGCAATCTACAGGACGAAGAGCATCATCAAATAAGTAACACACAAGCTTCGGCCCAAGACACAAGAGCACCAAATTTATATATGGCTTGTAAACTCCCGTCAATTTCAGATCTTCTACAATGGATTTTGATCAAAAATTTCATAGCTTTGCCCAACCTCACCTCCTCAAAGAAGGTGTTCAGATTATCTACTCTCAAGATGTCTTTGTAGTTGATATGGATGTCATTGTTGGCCAAGCACTCCATGATGTAGTGTCATTCTATCTCCACCACACCTTTGTTGCAAAATAGGCATGTTCTTGTTTCCCACTCCTCCTTCGGTATTGACCACCTACCAATTTCACACCTAAGATGATGCAAGCTAGTCCTTAATTGAGCTATCAACATTTTGTTTTTCCACTTAATATCAACTCCTATTGTAATCTTTTTCGTCATGGTTCCATGTGAGGTTAAATTATTTGATATAGTAAGCTTTCTCCCAGCCAATTCACTTTGTCCACATGGCAGTCCTGAATTTTTCTTTGACATACTTTTTTATTTCTTCATTGGTATTGGACATTCTTACAAATTAATGCCCCATTAATTTATCCACTTGTCATTCTATTTCATTCATGTGTTCTTTCTTTTGTCTAGCTCTTCCTCGATGACCAATTTAGGCCAGCAGTGGTTCTGCATATTGTGAGCCTTTTTAAGTAGCTTAACAAATTGCCAATGCTTCCAAAGGGAAAGTATTAGTTTCAACTAATAAAATCTCATAGGGAACTAAAGTCTTAGTTTTCAGGCTGCTTATGATTAAATGCTTTTTAATTCTTTCCAACTGCCTCCATTTCTGATCTAACATACTACTGCCCCAAATTTCACACCTATAGAGAACCATTGAAGTGACGAGCAAACTAAATAGGATTCTCTTGGTTTTTCAATCCCTTCTACACTCCTATATCTATTTTGTAATGAATATAATGCTTTCCAACCCCCTTGAATTATTTTTGCTCTACATGTTTCCCATTGGAGCTTGTTGTGAAAATCAAACCTAAGGTACTTGTATTCTTCTACTATTTCCAGCAGACTAGCTTCAAATAAAAAATTGTTTCTTTTTTCTCTAAAACAAAAAGATCATGACTTTAGTTTTGCTAGTATTCCCTTGCATCTTAACTTCCTAATAAAAGTGTCTTCCAAGTACTCTCTCAAACTATGAGTTGTTTTTGCAATTAAGATGAAATCATCTGCATAAAAGAGTAACTTTTTTATGTATCTGGCAAGTTGAACTCCTTCACCCCCAATTTTATTTATCCACTCCTCTAACTTATCAATGTATAATCCAA
This sequence comes from Sequoiadendron giganteum, assembly GCA_007115665.2. Classification (NCBI taxonomy): domain Eukaryota; kingdom Viridiplantae; phylum Streptophyta; class Pinopsida; order Cupressales; family Cupressaceae; genus Sequoiadendron; species Sequoiadendron giganteum. The sequence goes on along the minus strand of CM021109.1, from coordinate 609,761,019 downwards.
ACAAAGTTGGGGAGAGCTGGCATCCCTGTTCGACACCAATGTCACTAACAAACCACTAGGCATTCCATTGCTTGTTCTAATTTTGGCCTCGACCTGTTCATAAAGCCTATGAACTATTGCTCTAAGCTCATCTAGAATTCTGAGTTCCTCTATCCTATTCCAAAGTTTGTCACAAAGCACCATGTCAAAGGCATTTTTGAAGTCCAGAAAGCAGAAAAAGCCGCATCCCCTTGGATGTCCCATCTCTTTTCGATCCAGGACACATGATAAAGGATTGGATGAGCTCAAGCATAAACGTATTGGGAGTTTGATTATGGTGCCCCAGCTTCTTATCCCAGGATATATGATAAAGTTTTGAAATTAGATAAAATATGCCATCCAACTCATTTGGTGCCACGTATCCCACAGAAAAGATAACCCTAAGTGGTGGCAATTAGCCTAACGATTTTGAAAAACGGAAGAATTATAACATACATAGTCCGATGAGTTTTAAATTAAAGGTTATAGTTTTAATTGGACTCTATAGACAGGTTTACCAAAATTTGGATGTCTGAATCATATGATAAACTACGTCTACAGTAAAAATTTAAAACATTGGCATTGCCAATTCTGATTTCAGTGATCCCTTAGTCAAAATTACAGAATAAATTATTTTTTCAAATTAAATTCCATAACTGACCTGCTGTGATAAATCTTCTGCAGTTCGAGGCTTTAAACTGACTCTCACATGAGGGGGAAATTCATCTAAAACGCTGCAATCTGGACCATAAACTGATTTCATGGCCTCGATTTCTTGCAGTATTTCCTCCTCCATTGCTCTGATAAAATAAAAGAAATATCAGCCACATGATAAACAAAAGAATGCCACTATGTACACATATATGTTATTAGCGAAATAAAATTGGACATTTATGACCTGATTTAACAGTGTGCAATGGAAAATTCACGGCTGTAGCTGCGCCTGCGCTCTGTGAGGAAATTATTTTATTGTTCGCAATGCCATCAGGAGCCCTCTCGATTGTATATAGGAACGGTGTATTTATAATTGTGTAAATATTTTGGGGATCGTTTCTATATATTTTTAATGAGGTATAAAGCCTAAGGTACAAAGCTATCACGTCAACAAAACAATACAACACATAAGGGGATACTCACTGTATGGTCCATGGGGGTTTGGGTTCTTATTTTCTCGGAAGAGATGGTCTTTTGGGAAAAGAAAAATCTGTTACAGGATTAATTGGAATTTTATTCACAGCACTCTATTCCACCACCAACGATCACCATTACACCAAACTGCACAACTAAATTCATGGGACTATTAGCTTCAAAATATTTTGCTAAAAATTTGAGCAGATTTTGCTTTGTATTTTTAGGAAGCCCCCTCTTCATGGGACCGTACCCTAATGGGCATTTCTCCTAGTGTGTCCATCCTCATAGAAAACCCATCCCATGTATCAAGATATAGACTTTCCTAAACATTTTCAAATACCTTTTATCTATTTATACATAAGACTTCCTATTACAAAGGCATATTAAACATTGCTCATATCTTTCAATGTTTCAATCTTGACTTTCTATTTATTATTAGAGGGTATGCATTCTAAGATATTTTTTTTCGATTTAGTCATAATTTGTTATTAACATTTTTTTTGTTTAATTTTCATATTTAGTAGGGGAGAAGACCCAGTATTCGTTAGGGCTAACTTTGCACAACCATAGAATCTAAACTGTGCGTCGAATCGGAAAAAAAAATTATGGGTTTTTTTCGCCCACGAGTTAAAAGCTTATATCTAAGCTTTTGGCTTTTGGGCAATTCGGTAGAGTGAAGGAGCATTGCATATGTGCATGGAGGTCAAAAAGACACCTTTTAGAGGTGTCGTCTAATTGCCGCCACCTAATGTCCCAATATCCGCCCACTCTAATTTCCATCAATTATAATTGTTTATGTCTTAAATCCACTCTAAAACATGCACTTTAACACTTAATGAGCAGCTATTAGTGTTTTTGTAATTATAATGAGCAGCCATTGGTGGTTTTGTAATTATTTATTCAATCAAATAAAGTTTTTTAATGGATCAAAGTGAATTTTTTTGAGGGGGGGGTTAAGTGAGCATGGAGGTGGCGGTTATTCAATGGGGGGCGGTAACTGGGTCTTCTCCTCTATGTATCTAATAGTATCAAAGTCTTTTATCTCAAACTTATAAATAAATAAAAATATTGGTTTATGATAAGTTTATCAACATATAAAACAATAATTGAAATTTGATTACCAACATGTTTGTAGCACACACAATGATTAGCATATAAAACAATTAAGACCTCTTAACTTACAAATCAAATTATATTTACCACTTACCTCAAATTCTTTAGGCTATCTCAAGTAGACCTCTTCCTTTGACTAACCATGCATAAATGTAGTATAGACAACAATCTTCCTTGTTTCAAGATCATATGTCATAACTATGGACACCAACATTCTAATGGAGTTAATTTAGTTATCACAGAAAAATCTCACCAAAGTTAATTTCCTCTACTTGGGAATATTATTTTACCACCAAATTTGTCTTGTACAACTAAGTGATCCATCTATCCTAAACTTTTTCTTGAACACCTATTTGTAACGAAGGGGGGAAATCTACCAAGATTAAAGTCTTGTGTTGCTTCAATGCCAACACATCCTCTTTCATGCTATTGCTCTAAAAATTCTTCTCATTAAAAGTGAAAGCTTCTTCTACATAACTTAGTCACTATTCACTATTAGTACATGTTAGAGCAAAATCATAATAAAAAAATTGGTGGACTATACCTATAAGATGTTCTTTCATCTCAAACTTACCAAAATTCCCTAATTACTAGCTTATGATAAGCTTATCATCAACATATAAAATAATAATTAAAATTTGATCACCAACATGTTTGTAATATGCACAATGATCAATATTACTCCTAGTAGAGCCCAATTCTAATACATGTGAATCAAATTCATGACTCCACATACATGATATCTACCTTAACCCATACAAAGACCTATTTAACTTACAAACTAAATCCTCTTTACCACTTACCTCAAATTCTTTGGGCTATCCCATGTAGACCTCTTCCTTTAACTCACCTTACATAACTGTTGTATTGATATCCATCTCTATTTGAAGATCTTATGCCACAACTATGGACACCAACATTTTAATGGAGTTAGATTAGTTATCGAAGAAAAATTATCACCAAATTCAATAACATCTACTTGGAATACTCATTTTCCACCAAATGTATTGTGTACAACTCAAGTAATCCATCCACCCTAAAAAAATCTTGAACACCTATTTGTAACCTATTGATTTCTTACCTTCAAAGAAATATACCAAGCTTAAAGGCTTGTGTCAACATATCCTCTTTCCTGGCATTCTTTTAAACTGTCTTCTCCTTAAAAGTGAAATATTCTTCTACATAACTTAGTAACTATTAGTACATGTCAGAGAAAAAAGCATAATAAAATATAGGTGAACTATACCTTTAGGGAAGTCTACCAAGCTTAAAGTCTTGTGCCTATTCAATGCCAACATATCCTCTTTCATGTCATTCCTCTAAAACTTCTCCTTAAAATTGAAAGCTTCTTCTACACAACTTAGTCAATATTAGTACATGTTGGAGAAAATGCATAATGAAAAATAGGTGGACTATACATATTAGATGATCTTTGTTATTGTAGACACCTAAAATCTAACCTTACCCAACCACACCTAATTTTAGACTATTCTAAGTCATTAATTAAATAAATATTTACTATTTATTTAATTATTCTCATTATTTTCATTCTTTATCCTAATCCTTTAATTAAATAAATATTATTATTTAAGTAATTATGTTCCTTTCATCATGACATCATTAATCAAATAAATATTTCATTTATTTAATTAATTCCCCTTTATCCTCTATTTTTATCCATATAATCCTAGCCATTTATCTTGTTTGCATGGATTATAATCTAAATTTGTCATCATGTGATAAGTGTTCCTTTCACATGTCTAACTAACTCCTTGTCTAGATTCATTGAACCTAGACACCTAGTCAAAAATGAAACTAACTTTTCATCATATCCACTCATCTCATCTAAAACTCTTAATCTTAGCCATTCTTATAAGGATTTTTGTCCTTATCTTAATTCTAAACCTAAATCCTATCTTTCATGTGTCACTTGTCACATGATTACATCTTTGATACAAACCTTGATCCTTCTCTAATCTTAGTCATCCATTGTCAATCATTCCTAGCCATTGATTTTGCATCTTCATGACTCTATATCTAGAGGCTCTCATCCTTCATATGCATATCTAGAATCTACTTTCATATCTACATGTTGCTATTTTAATCTCTTGTTATCAAATCATATCAAGGTTGTGCTAGAGCATTAAGCAATCCACATATCATAGAGAAAATCAAATGGAATAAGGGTGCAATCCATTTCCACTCATCAAGGAGTGAAGAAAATATTCTAGGTGAATATTTTGTGCTTTTTATTGTTTTATCTTCTATTTTTTACATTCAATCTTTTTTATCATCTTCATTTTGGCACGCCCAGTGGGACCCATGTCCCTTTTTAACCTTTTTTGGTGATTTTTGTGATGTTAAAAGTGTTTTTTGGTCCTAGAGCGTAAATTTGCACCTCTATTTCACAAAAAACACCTCTCTAGCATATACTCGTGCCTTTGTCTCATAAAAGGCATCTTTGTTCTATGAAGTTGCATTTTCGTTGCCTAGAATTGTACTTTTGTTTTGTGCTTTGGATTTGATCATTTTGAGCTAGAACTAGGATTTGATTTACCTTTGATGTCTTGTTTTTTAGTATTTCATCATTCTAACAGTCCATTTTTTTAGGTTCTTACATTATTTTCTTATAAAAATTAGGGTTTTGTCAAATTAGGGTTTCTTGCAAGTTTTCTATGAGATCTAGGGTTTCTTGCAAGTTTTCTACGAGATCTAGGGTTTTCTTCATATTGATATTTTTTTGGATTATTATATAACATATTTTGGTGAGATTTTTATGTTTTATGTTGTCTCAGAGTATCATCTTACAAGTTTCCCAACCGAACTAATGAAAAACTTGATTTTTTGGATCCCAAAGCTCATTTTTGGGCCTTGTTTGTGAAACTACACCTTTGTCTCATAGAATGGTGTCTCTGTTTTATAAATTTTCACCTATGCATCACAAATTTTCTCCTCTATTATATAAAGTGGTGCCTCTATATTACATAAAGTTGCACTCCTATTTCAATTTTCAATTTCTAGGGTTTTTAGCTCTTTTTAGCATCTAGCCTTCATTTTTTAGCAACTAATAAGTGGTGCACTTGTATAAATCTTTTCAAATATCATTATCATTAATATTAATAATGGTTTTATGTAGAGTTTTTGGTCCATGGCTTTATTTTTCTCTAATCTAGGCATCTAAAGTAGCTTAGTTGGTTAATGAACATTGTTTGTCATGTTTAGAAGAGTGTGTAGACATATATTTTCTCCTGGCATGTAGTGTGATCTTGGAGATTATAAATCTCACATCTCTTCATTTATTTTATATTTTATGTGTTATCCAAAGGCTTACTAGTTTATGTGTATGGTTTCTCCTTGTGCTTCATGTGATCTTGGGTGATCAAAAACACCTAATATAGTTTTCCCCATTAGGAGGATTGCTTGGGGATTTGATCACCTCAAGGACAACCTCAACCATATATTTTGGCAAGATATACAAAGGGAGGAGAGAAAAAATGTGTACCTCAAGGTGTAGCTAACATCATTCAATCCAAGCTACAAGACACTTGGTCTATTGAGACTTGTTTGGTGATGAGAGAAGGAGAGACCCTCCTAATCTTGGGCACTATCAAACAAGTTCATTGTTTGCAAATCCACTAAGAACATTATATTTATAATCCTTTAAGACCATTTTGTAATTGTTTAGTGTGGTGCAAAGTTTAGTATCAACCCAAAGTTACTCACCATGTATCTCCCTGAGTAGAGGTAGAGGCTCTTTGGCAAGATCTTAGGATTTATAAGGAATGTTTTATCATGTTTGGCATGTTTTCATGTCCAAAACTAGTAAATTCATTTATCCTTATCACCTTGAGAGTCAAGTTAGCCAATGGATCTTCTTGTTTGATTGTCTCTTGCCAAAAATCATCAAAAACCATTTCAGTCTATCAAATTGTACTTTTATTTCACTCCCAAATGCATGTGCATCATCCTCTACACAATTTTCTATGAAACTATGCCTTTGTTTCACAAAGTGGCATCTCTATTCCCTAAAGCTACACCTTTGCAAAATCATTGTCATTTGACCACTTTAGGCCTTCAATCTATGATCTTGACCTTTGCAAACCTAGAGTAGACATGGGAGACCCATCCTCAACCATCATTTCACTTGAAACATCAACGATTTCCCTCATATTCAGCCAAAAACCCCCATCTTTCCCTCATCTCATCACCTTCATCCATTGTCATCACATAGTCATCATCACCATCATCCTCAAGCCTTAGTCCAATTAGCAACCATCTAATTTCCTTGTAATAATTTCACCATTTCTATCATCATTGATGATTATTATCTTCCAATCCAATCCCTATTATGTCTTATCCTATCCAGTCCATCATCTATCATCATCAACCTATCTTATTCTTCATATCCATTATCTTTAATCATTGACCAATATTATCATCCAATTAATGCAATCCAATCCTTATCATCTTTTATCTATCTCATCATCCCATCCAAATCCATATCATATCCTAATCAAAATCAATTTTATTAAAGGTATAATCGAGATCCTAATCCTTTTATCCGGTAACTTGTATATTGCTTGAGAACTTGCCTATCTCAAGTGGTGTATTGAGTTAGCCTTATCATTTTGGTTGTCCTAACTTGGTAACTTGGCTACCCCAATTTAGTTATCAAAATCCCCATCCAAGACTTTCTTAAGTGATTATCCAAGCTTAATTAAGCAAAATCATCATTTATTCAGGCCTTTCTTAGGTGATTATCAAATCCTAACATAGGCAAAACCATCCCTATCAATCAAAGGATCTATATTTTACTTGAGAAACTATTGTTCTTATATGATTAAAACACTTTTTGGTTCTCCTTAGTATGACCAAGCTATATCAATCATTACCCTTTCTATCCATCATTATCCCCTTTCCATCTTATTTTTATCTCCTTCCCATACATCATCATAATCCTTTCTATCTTATCCAATCATTCCAATCAATCCAATCAAATCCAAAGTCTATCATTTCATCCCCAATCCAAGGTATATCCCATCATCATTAATAATTTCCATCCAATCACATCATTCCTAGGTCTCTCTCTTGGATTCCTATCACAAATTCACAAAAAAAGAAAAAAAATCATGGCCTCCCAAGAGTTCTAATAGTCATCCAATGGTATGTTATTTGAAGAGGTGGTCCATCAAAATGTTGTGGAGAACCCATTCCCATCTCCCTCCTACATCATACATTATCAAGATTCATCCACATAATTAGAGGACTTTTCTCAAGACATCCAAGCTACAAACTTAATGCATAGATATATCATGAAGCATACTGATCAATACATCCTTATGCTAGTAAATAAAGGTGCCAAATTACCCCATGAATTTAACCTCTCAAATCATTCAACAACCTCCTTCTACACCCCCAACTTCTATTCATCATAATCCCACATATCTTTCACTTTATTTTAATCATCATGATCCCACACATTTCCAATCTTCTTTCAATATCCCCATTTCATCTCAATCCATCAATCCTACATCCTACTTACATATTAAAATCCCATCTCACTCCCAAAAAAATCATCACACATCCTGCAATGCTAACCTTCTCACATCTCAACGTTCATCTCATTCAACACATTATATCACTTCCAAACCTCCAACCCCATCTCATCTACCCATAAAAACCTCCAATCCTCAAATCACATTTATCCTCTTATGAATACCAACACATATCATCTTCACAACCTTCTATCTCCAATTATCAATCACCACCCCTCAATTTCATAAGTACTTTGACCCAATATTGTCAATAAATAAAGGATACTCTAAGGGAATTCAACTAGGAGATCAAAATAAATATTACACCTTCTAAGAACTGTGTACTCATCCTTTTGACAAGTCCACCACCATAATCTCCTTTCCCCAAAAATTTTTAATGCCTAAGTTTGACAAATACAAAGGGAAGGGAGATCCTAGGGAGCATCTTAAATAATTCTATATAATTTCATCCCAAGAGTTCTCTTATCTTGATGCATACCTCTTCAAGCTATTCCCTAGGATCTTGGGTGGATAAGCCCTTGATTGGTTCACTCACCTTCCTCATGGAACAATCACTACATTTTCGAGCTAACCATAACAAATTTCACTCATTTCTCTTACAACATAGAACATGATATCACCATGATGGACCTTTGCAACACTAAAAAAGTTGTAAAATCTTTGCCTCATTTTTGCAAATATGGAGACATCTTTCTAGTCGCTTTACATGACCCATACTCAAAAAACAACTTGTCACTATTTTGTTTTTGAGAATGTAAACACTAAACTAGGTTTCCATCTCTGAATGCAATGTGCTCACTCCTTTGATGAGTACATAGAAAAATGGGTTGCTATAGAGAATTCACTTATAGCCAAAGGACTAATAAAGATCTTTAAATAAGGCAAAGACAACAACAACCAATCTAGTGATAAATCCTATTTTTGAAATAATCAAAGAAACATAGTCAATGATGGTGTGACTGATGTTAAACATGTTCAAAATAAGATATTATATTTCCACAGTCTATATCAACAAGAGTTTTTTGTTTGATCCAAAAACTATTACACAATTTAATCCTAAAGCCAAAATATCCAAATACCTCCACCATAATAAGGTCAACCAAAATTATATACATAATGAGAATACACTCCCTTGGGTGAGCCCATTGAATCCATCCTCCAAAAGCTATTCAAAGCCAATGTGATCCAACTACAACCCATCAAACCCCTTGATCTAAATGTGCCTATGCCCTCTTGGTACAAAGAACATGAATTTTGTGACTATGATAGGGTACATGGTCATAAAACCTCCTCTTGCATGAAACTTACGAACTTGATCCAAGATCTTATTGATCAAGGAAAGATCTCGATTGAAGGTTGCACATCCCCTAATGAACACTTGGTTATATACAAGCAATTTTTCCCTTAGCATAATGATGGTAAAGCTTCCACATCTTACAATGTAATGAATTATAACTACAATAACATCTCATCCAATTTCATCATTGGTTGCATTAAACAAAGTACTTCCCAAATAGATACTATAACTATCAAAGCACCTAATTGTTTCATTAGTAATTGAAGTGGTCAAATCACCATCCAAGGAGCTTCATCCTCCTCCCAAACTAAAAATAAAAATAGAATCCTTGACAAATTGAATAAAATTCCAACATAAATATCTATCCTTGAGCTACTTAAAACATCCCCCATCCAAAAGGACCTTCTCGAGAAATCCCTTTGTGAATCTTGTGTCCCTAATGCAACTAATCTTGACCAATTTTAGGCCATGATAGGACACTTATCATATCCACAATCCCTCACATTTTCCATTAAAGATTCACCTTCCATCAACTCATATCACAACAATATTCTATACCTTCAAGACCATATCCATAAAACCACAATAAAGCATGTCTTAGTAGATAGTAGATTGGGACTTAACCTTTGTAGCTTGAGTTTAATAATACAATAGGGATATACTAACATTATTTTTTTGATTCGCAAAAAAATATTACCATCAGATCATATAACAAAGTTGAGTGTGAATTCAAAGGCTCTATAAAGCTATCTATATAGGTCGAACTAGCAACAATTGAAACTACTTGTCAGATTCTAGACCTTGATCTCCCATACAACATCCTTCTTGGCCACCCATGGATCTATTTTATGCAAGTTATTTCATCTACATTCTTGTTGGTGTAAATAGGTATTTTACCTATCTAGGTCTTATTTACATGTTAATTCCACTTAGGTCCTAGGAGGGAATCTTTCTAGATAGTGCTAGTTGTCACCATATCCTATCTTTTGGAATTTAATGTTTGTGTCCTAAGTTAATTAATATATGTTTCTTGGTAAGTATCCCATTATACAAGATTAAGACACATGTCAAGATCTTGTCTAATCCTATCTCATGCTTTGCCTTTATAAGCAAGCCATAACATTTACATCACATATTGTATAGGAGCTCTACTATTGAAAATTCCTTCCCAAATCCGAGGAATTCATCTTGGTTCAAATGAAGATTTGTTTGGGTATATTATAGGGTTTAAATGACCTCATAGTTGAATCTGTTACATTGGTGGTTATTGTTGCACCAAAGATCGACCTGTTAATGTTTGATACAACTGCCAAATTTATACAAGATCCATGAGAGGCGGTTAAGCCATGTCATGAACCCAAGCATCACACTGCACCAAGAAGACCAAGGGACACACCATCTTGCAACAATCCCCTAGTGCAAGTGAGGGGTTTGAACCCATGACCTTGGCTCTCATACCAATTGTTACATTGGTGGTTGTCATTGCACCAAAAGATTAACATGTTAATGCTTGATACAACCGCCAGATTTATACAAGATCCACATGAGGTGGTTAAGCCATGTCATGAACCCAAGCATCGTGCTACACCAATGAGACCAAGGGATACACCATCTTGCAACAGAATCCATAGCGCCAAAAAAATCAGGTTTTCCTTTCATTTCATCAAATTTTGTTATAATTTGACTAATCTACAAGAGTTTTAAGTTGAGGGTTATAGTTGCTAGATCTTGAAAATAGCTAAATTTTTAGTGTACTTTAGGTCAAATTTGAACCTACCATTGTGTCCAACAGGCTTGAAAACCTAAGGATCAACTGTCAAATCATCAAATTTTGACATTTTTCCCAAGGGCATTAGATGTTTTTTTGGTTCATTACCATTTTTGTACAATTAGATGGATCTGTACTCAGTCATACCATACGATGCACTAATTTGCAATCGCACATTCAGGTCACTAAAGAATATTCTTGGTATCTCCCTAGCATATTCGCTCGGCATATTCCTTGTTTGTGGATTTTGTCCTACTTTTCCTACATCATCAATAGTCACATCGTAGTTGGTACAGTTTTGTCAACAAGAGGTACAAAATATTTTATCATGGATTTGTAATAATAAAAAAATTATTTTAAAGGTTATCACTAGTGATCCAGGATTTATATCCCAAGGTTCTTGCCTAGCGAGAGGAGCTTAATGCCCCGGGTGATGAGGTCTTAGGCTCGTCGCCCCCCATACACCTCACCACCAATGAAGTGTGGGAGTTACCACTCCACTTCACCTAGTTGGTGACACCTATTTTAAAAATAAAAAATAAACTATGTCAAGGTTGTACGGGTGCCTAATGGCTAAAAGCCCATGGGCCCAAATTTTGGCCCCTTAATGCTCGAATCGAGTAATTTTTTTAAAATGCCATAAATTGTAATTTGGGAGGCATTATTTTGAAATAGAGATATCGTCAAAAAGCTGGTTTTGTGAATTTCATATTGGAGTGGGTTATTTTCAAAAAAATTATTGTATGGTGACATTTATTGCTGATTGAAGCTAGATCTTCTTTTTTTGCTCTCGAGCTCATAAATTTTTGCCACAATATTTAATTTTCACAATTTTTGTGACGTTAAAAAGGTATTGAGGAGCTCTATCATGCCATCCATGCAATTTTTTTGGTTTATCCCCAAGTATATTTTATTCATATCTATGCATATTCACATTTTGATTGATCACTTAGACATATTGTCACTTAGGAAGGTGCAATTTTGATCTTTATACTTCATTTCAGTTCTAGAACGATGTTCTATCTCTTGTTGCTTCATTCAAATCATAAGGTTGATCCATATCAAGAGTGTTCCAATGTTCCTTAACATCAGGACTACTATTGCTTTATCATGATTCTAGTATTTCTCCAAAGATATTCCATTATTTCTAGCATCAAACTCATTTGTCCTTTGTTGCTTGGATTAAGGTTCCATTGTTACTCCACCAGTGTGCTTCTACTATTTCTTTATAGTAGGTTATCTCATTGGAGGGGGGTTGAATGGTATCTCTTTTTCTCTCTTATAGAGGGTATTTTTCCTCACATGGGGATTTGTCCCTCTCATTCATTATTGAGAGCATTTTGTATTGCATCTCTCTTCTGGGGAGGAGTTTTGTCCCACTAGGTTTTCTCCTTGTTTGTGAGAGATTACATTTACATTTGTACATGGGTACCTAACATGGCCTTGTAGTCTAGAGCCATATTTATATCTTTGCATATTAATATGAGCCATAAGTTATACTTAAGGGGGTGTTGGTGTAAATATGTGTTTCACCTACCTGGGTCTTATTTACATGTTAAGTCTACTTAGGTCCTAGGAGGGAATCTTTCTTGATAGTATTAGTTTTCACTAGATCTTATCTTATCTTTTGGAATTTAATGTTTGTGTCCTAATTCATTTAATATTTCTTGAGGTAAGCGTCTCATTATACAAGATTAAGACACATGTCAAGATCTTGTCCAATCCTATCTCATACTTTGCCTTTATAAGCAAGGAATCGATTTGACAATATTGTATCCATAATCATAGCATGATATTTCTATTATTTCTATCTTGTGGAAGTTAATTTTGTCTTGCAAGTGATCCTAGGGTGTTGAGGAGTTTAATTTTAACTCCTACAATTTCACCAATACATCAAGTTCCCCCATAATAGAACTAAAGTGACTATCCATGCTGATCAAAATTCATTCTAATATTGAAAATTCTTATAAAGAAGTCATGGTCATTCACAATATTATCCGACAAACACCACATCATCTTCATCCCTATGCATTGATTCCTCATCGTTACCCACCTCTCACACGATCCTATAGATCAAGGCTAAACTCAAGACCTTAGCATTGGAGAATATGAGCTACAATCCTTCCACATCAAGCATCCTAGGATAGGGTATGAATCACATAATATTGTTCCTACTAAGCCTAAGTGTCTACTCGCTAACGACGTGCAAGCATCCTTTGACATTAACATTGCCAATAAGGATAGTCATGAAGAATTCATTGAATACATAACTAACCTCTTCCATGATCTAAATATTCTTACCATCTCATCCAAATCATCCAACTCATCCACATCCACCCATATCCTATACTTGGATCAACAAGTTTCATCCCAAAATAATAAGGCTATCAATAAAAATAATCAAAAAACCTTTATTAAATAGAGATTCAAAATCAAAAGAAGAAGAAGCCTAAAGTTTAATTGAGTTCCTAAAGATGTTGCAAATTCATTTAAATTCTTGAGATAAACCTAACATCTTTGTATGATATGATTTTTTCAAGAACCCCATCCAACCTAAATATTTTAGCCAAATTTGGGTTATCAATTAAATTACTTATTATGAAATGGGCTACCTTTGTAAGTTTATCCATACCACCAATATTGTATTATTTTTTATGTTGTCATTAATAATATTTGTATAGAATCCATACTAATGGCTTTCCACTTATTACATGGTATGTTATGAGGATATAATGACCCAATTTGATGGTTATGTTAGGCCTTAACCCTTTGACAATCCATTTTTTTCACAATAGAACTGTATCTTTCTTCCTTCCTAAATAAATTTATAATTTCTTAAGGTCAAAGTACATATTATTTTCTCTATTATTTCCTAAATAAGGAGCATTATAGCTTCAACACGAATCAAGGTTCTAAGTTCTTTAGTATTATGAACATATAAATTATCTTATAATATCTAAGTAAATCATCCCTATCAAATACACACCTTACTAACTTTGGACTAACTGGGTTAATCTCTAAAACTTATCTAATGTTCTTATACCAAGGATTATGCTTTTGTTACATCAATACTTGTTTAAAGTTGTTTTTATCATAAAGTGTCTCCTTCTACTAAGAACATATTCCACTCTATTCTATTTTATGTTAATATATTTAATTTCAATGTCATATTCACTCAAATACTCTAACCATCTTCATTGTCTTGCATGCAAATGTATTTGAGTAAAAATACATTTTAACCCTTAATAATAAATTTATAACTCAAAATTTTTCCTCAAGAAGAAATGTCTCCATGTTGTAGAACATGAATACTTACTACTAACTCTAGATTATGAGGTGTATAACTTATTTCATGTGTCTTTAAATTTTTGTATTCATAAGTAATCACACATTTATCTTGCATAAGTACTCCACATAATCCTTATATAGAAGCATCAACGACAACAAGAAAATGACCATCAAGATTGGGAACTCTTAATATAGGAACCATAGTCAATTTTTATTTTAAGGTTTGAAATGATTTACCAGATTGTTCTATCTATAAGAATATACTATTCCTCTTTTGAAAAGAAATAATTGTTAGATTTGTGGGAAACACAAGACATAGGATCAAACAATGTACAAAAAAACCTTTCATGTAAGAGAGCTACAAAAAATAATATGCTAATCCTCAACTAGACCTTGCCAAGTTATGTATGAAACATTAACGACAACCATCTTAAGGGGTTATAACATTTTTGTTATTTATAGGTGCACATGTAAGGTGTGTCATCAACTATATAGAATTCATATGCAACCAAATACACTTGACCTAGTAATAGAAATTGAGGTCAAGTGTATAGTTGGGTATAGTTATTATTTATTATAGTTATGCCATAAGCTATTTGATTTTAAAAGCTATTAAGGAAACCTATGGGAACACCCTCCTAGGTTAAAAAGATAATCCCAAAGAGCAAGATATATTACCCACTCTCTTTGTATGCCTTCAACCATCCTTAATCTATTGATGAACTCCCATTTAACCTTTTTGAAGATAAACCCCTATCCTTGAAGGCGAAACAAGGTTTTAGGATTGTGGACCTAGGACCTAAAACTCCCTAAGGTGACACTTTTTTTTTTCTTCTAATAATCCCTATGATTACATTTTAAGTTCAAGTAATTTTGTTCTATCATTCAATAAGGGTCTTTGGACATGGGTTTGGTTTCAAGTAAAATTTTAATAGAGAAATCAAAACATATTTTTAGAAGGCAATCCTAATAAATTCTTAGAAAAAACATCCTTAAATTATTGAAGAAAAGAGAAACTTTCAAAATGTGGGATGACTTTTCCCTCTTTCTTGTCTAGAATAACCATAAAAAATTGGACTCCTCATTACTTCCTCTAGTTTTATTTCTATAAGATAGTTTCCATATTTACAAGCCTATATATACCTTGTAGCTTGACTTTATTTTTTTCATGTCGTCTATACATTCTACCATTTTGTTATAGTAATTCACACTTGCATGATGGTTGGCTAACAAACTCATTTTAATTATTACATCAAAAGACCATAGTGGTTGTTTCAAACTCAAAAAATTAATTTGAAGTGTTCAAAACACATTTTCTTACTTTTATAATAACCTTATCCCCATATTGCCATATGAATAACTCTCAAATATATTCTTTTAACAAGTTTAGGAGAAAAGAAACATTTTTATGATCAATATCTACTAAGATGGAGATAGGTAAACTTGAAAGAATACTTTTAGTTTTAATATGCTCATTTTGCAACCAAGTCTAATGATTTCTTATTGTTGCATATATGTTTGTTGTGGAGGTTACTATTGAGGTTGATTTTCCCTAATTTGTCCTTGCATCCTAGGGCAATCTCTAGCACAATGATTCCCTCCAGACATAAAACACCCATTTGGTAGTCCTTGTTATACTATATTCCTTAGAGAATCATTTCTTACTTCATTGGGCCATGTTAGAAATATTGGTCTATTATTATCTCTTAGATTTTTTATGTTAATGATTTTGTCGTTAATCCCTTTTTAAACATTTGTTGAGTGGTTTTGATTTATAGATAGTTTTGTTTTTAAATAATTTATCTCTTTTTTATTAATTTTTTTGTTTCTATTGATATATCCTATTTCCTTTTGAAAGATAAATTCCTATTATTGTTAAAAAAAATCCTTGCTACAACTAGATCTCATAGTTTTCTTTCTTGTTTCAAAGAATTTTCTAGTACTTCATTCATATATTTAGGGCCATACATATCCACCTTTACACCACTACTAATGTTTAATTCTAATAGGAATTTTCTTATTTGAATCTTCTCATCTTTTTGATATATTAGCACATATTTTAATAATTTTATAAATTTATCCCAATATTATTGCACTATTAAGGAACCTTGCCTAAGGTTATGAAATTTTATTAATTTCTCATCAAACAAGAGACGCATTTGCATCAAGTTCTGCCCATTGTAGAGTGTGCTTGGTTGTTTTAAACATTTAGTTAATAAAAGTAAGTTGGGGTGTAATTTGATTGTTTGTTGTTGTATAATGTTATTATTATAGTTGATTAATGTTGTAAAAAAAATTTAAAAATATTCATGTGGGGTGTGCTTGTTGTTTTAAACATTTAGTTAATAGAAGCAACTAGGGGTGTAATGGGATTGTTTGTTGTTGTATAATGTTATTATTATAGTTGATTAATGCTGCAAAAATAAAAAATAAAAAATCATATCAGTGTGCTTGGTTGTTTTAAACATTTAGTTAATAGAAGTAGGTAGGGGTGTAATATGATTTTTTTGTTGTATAATGTTATTATTATAGTTAATTAATATTGCAAAAACTTTAAAAAAATTCAATTATAAAAATATATTATTATAATAACTCCATATTTATATTTATATGATAATGTGATATTTATGTAATTTTTGTCTTGCTAAATTATATTATTACTTGTATATTTTTTAAAATATCTACATTAATATTTAATGGATAGATTTTATTGAAATATTAATTGTAGATAGATAAATTTTACTTTGATATTTATTACAGATAGATAAATTATATTGTGATATTTAATACACATTATAAACAAATATAAAATATGCATTGAGTGTACTCACATTTACTTAATAAGCTTTGAAACTCTTGCCAATTATTAAATAAAATGTGTAAAATATTACCTCTAAGTCAACAATGCAATTATATTGTGATGTATGCAATAGTGCTCATGTCATTCAAGTCATTAATAGGTTTGAATTTTGATTGAATGAATTAAATGCATTGTATTGCATTTAATTTAAAAAAAAGAAAAAGAAAAATCCTAATTTTTGCATTGACTATTCACAACATGAACCAATAAAAAGAAAGATTAAAGATATTTTAGCAATTCTAAAAATAGACTATATAAAAGTGTTGGTCAAGTTTTTAATTCCAAATGTTCATTGGTTGAATTGTCACTATCAATTAAAAAAATTGGATTGAATGAATGCATTAGTATTAAGCCTTGAGTAGAACTAATAAAATTTGTGGTAACCATATCTTATAGAAATGTAGAACAAAATGTACCCATGTTATACTATATCTAGTGTATCTAATATGTTCTTTCATATTCATCCACCAATTGTTAATTTACCTATTTAGTTGATAGACTCCCCATAATGCTTTAACTATTTCAATGTAACTGCTTAGAATACTTTTCCTTCTCAATAAACCAAGTTTCAGCTCCCTTACCTAACTATTTTTTGTCAAACTTTGGGGGTTTGATAATAAAAAATATCTTTTGACAGTTTCATAATTGCTAAATCTTGCTTAGGTACACCAACATTCAATTTATTTTCTAATGGATTAACATCTCCAAAAACATTTCCCTCTAATTTGTTTAAATTTTTTAAGTTTTCAAGATTTGGCTCCACTATATTTGTAAGGAAGCTAAGGTAGTAGAACAAATTTCTACCCTAATCTTGAGAGGAGGATAATGCAATTTTTTTTACAGATCTTTAACAGTTACAAAAATTTAAACAAAAATAAACACAAATATCATGCATACCACAACATAGTGATTTATGCGAGAAAAACTCTTTCGGGAGGAAAAAAACCCACACTCCAAAAGCCGTCCAATATATTATTTGAAAATCACAAAGATTACAATATACTTGCAGAGAAAACTTCTCATAGGACTATCACCAACTAGAGATCTAGAGGTAACACAACCGCTATCAAACTCTCAAAATACATTACAATACACAACTGCAATACAACACTCTCATAAAATAAGATTGCCTTCTAGGGCAAGTCAAGCCAACAAAATATCAACCGTCAGATATGAGGGTAAAAGCACAAACTTGTGTCACACTTTATAAAGGAATCGACCAACAACAATTTTTTTTTGAACTTCAACCATATAAAAGTGGTCTTTATGTTTTGAATTTCAAAATGATGTAAACTAATGAAAGGTAGAAATATTGATGGAGTTTAATCTTACAATTTTTCAGATTTTTTAAAAAATGTTTTTATTTTTTATTTTTATCAATTTAAGAGTAGATTTAAGAATGCTAAAAAAATTAGGAAAAAGTGATGTTCACTTGACGTCAAAAAACAAATAGAAAAAAACTTAATTTTCCCCTAATTGTTTTTTCTAAATAGGTAACTTCAATATCTAGTGCATGGAATTTTTTTTTGAAATTTTGATGTATATTTTTCTCGTAATAACATTAGAAAACTCAAACTTCAGAATTTGACAGTTTTCATTGGACGTCAACTATTGTCTATTTTTTTAATCATTTTCAAAAAATAAATTATACCCTTTTGAAGAGGACTCTCTCCTTTAGTGCACCATATATTTTTCAAAATTTTAATATGTTTTACTATTTGTTTTTAATTTCTAATCAACCCCTTTTTTAACTTTAACAACCTACTTGCATTATTTTAAAAATAAAATATATTAAAACCAATCAAAATATTAAAAAATTTACATATTCGGATTCACCACTCTGAGCTCTACAAAAGGGTATTTTTCTTTTAAAAAAAATCATTTTAACTGAAGAAATACTTAGTTGAAGTTGAAAGTTTCAGAAAATTATGAAAAAAACTGAGTTGGTTGCCAACTAGGATGCCACATAGACGGTTTCTGTAGAAAGGGTTTTGACTGAAACCCTTTCTACTAAAACCCCACACATAAAATAAGCCACATTTCGATGTGACAAAGAAAAAAATCTTCTTTTATTTTTGAATTTTTGAGTTTTGGGCGAAAGGGTTTCACTCAAAACTCTATGTGCCACGTGGTTTTGGGCAAAACTAGTTGAATCAAAACTGTTTAGGTTGAAATATTTTCGCTCAAAACTATTTAGTTGGTTAAAATTGACACAACTTTGTGCTTTTACCCATGAGACATAATGATGAATGGTCTAGTTTTCGAATAATAAATTGTACATAAAATTTAGCTTATGAGGGCACTACCCCTGCACCCTCATCAGGGTGTGCAACCCCTTGGACCCCCAGTCGGGGGGATGATCCCCCCGGACCCCTCGTAGGGGGGACACCCCCACGTCCCCTTGTCGTCATTATATGGATAATAGCTTATGTATCAACAATAACTTATGTAATTGAAAGGTTGAGATATATTTTTCCAACAATATTATCTATATTTATTTATCTTTCCATGAGCTCATCAATAAGTCAATTATAGTGTCAATTCCTATACTATTATTGTTTGTTTGTGCTTCCTACTATCCATTAGGATCCATCCCTTTGGTGCAAGCAATGCTAGCATGTGATGCTTTGTTTTTTATTGACACCAATTAATCATATTAACCACCATTGTTCCAAATTATGGTAAATTTTTAAAATAAAAAAAAGAAATAAATATAATGGTGTTTTTTATGCTCGCTAATTTATGATTGTGGTAGTTTAATTTTCTAGAATTCTACACCTCCTTCCAACTCTTTGTCCCTTTTTCCCAATATATCTTGAACTCCACGAAAGAAAAAAATAAAGTAAGCTCTCTTGTCCTCTCCCAAATTCCATCTATGAAAAAAGAATCAAATAGACATTCTATCCTCCGCATGTCAAGCTAGGATGAAGTGAAACTTAAACACCTTTTTTTCCATGAAAATCATGGAAAAATACCCTTTACTATTGTAATATTTGGTCATATCACATGAAAAAAATTATTATCATCTTATAATGATTTATGAATTTCAAATTTTTATTTCAACTTATGTGATTTGTAGTAAGCTCAAGGATGTAGCATCAAAAAAATTCACCCTTGACAATATCACACTAGGTTTTACTCCCTTATGTGCTTGGATCTAATTATGCATTTAATTGCCCATTTTAAAAACATCTTCAAAAAATCAAACATGGGAAATGAAATTATACATTTAATATTTTTCCCTCGACACTTTTGTCCTTGAAAAGGATGGGTCTAGTCTAGGGCGCACTACACCCTAGACCATCACTTTTGGCTCCAAATTTGAATGTGTCGGTGTTGGTATTTTGTTATTTGAATTTTTTAATTTCATTTGTTAGTCATCAATATTTTTTTTTTTGAAATTAAAATAATTTCATATAAATACTAGTCGTTTTATCATTTAAAATCCTAATCACACCTAATGAAACCTAGAAGCACACTTAGCAATTTTGGAGAGAAAATTGAAGATCCTAAAATCAGTCAACATAATTTAAGAACATTATTATTACAAAAATTTCATCAATCAAGATGAAGGAAGCAATTATGTGCAAGAAACCATCATGATCAATCATGCCAAATCATAAGATGTATTGAGTTATTCTCTACATACTAGTTGCAACAATCTATTATGTTTTGTGAGATAACCTTTTACAGTTCTATCAAGCAATCAAAGGAATCCATCAATCAAATTTTATAGAAAATTGTGTGAAATCACTTTGAATCAAGGGTTTCACATCAAGGTAACATCATCATTTGTCATTTATCAATTTCAATCAATTATTGTTGTTTTGTCCTTTGCCTAACCTAGGGTATGCCCTCTTGATCATTGTTAATTGTTATACGTGGAGGTAGAAATACCAACACGGGGTTTGACTCAAGCAAGCCCCTACACAACACAACATTTTCCTCTATTTTCATGTATGTAGGTTAGATCTCAAGGTTTCAACAAATGACAATCCAGAAAGCGTAGTGCAGATCTTAATCCACAATTTAACATTTCAGACCAACCAATTCAAGCTCAAATTTTTATTACAAGTTCCTCTCCATGTCTCAATCTTAGATCTAATTTTTTTTTGTAACTTTTTTTTTTTGTTTGTCCACTAAATTATATTTTCAAATCTCTTAGTTACATGTCAAATAGGCTTGTCAAATCACGCATCAAATTTATCACTCTCCCAACACAAAAATAACATAAAACCTAGGAGCTTGGATCTCCCTTATGACAACAAGTCAATCATAAAACCCTAGTTGCTATATGTTTAATGTTGATTCAAGTGAAAAGGAGATAATCCTAGTTAACATAATTGGATCTAGGATCACTTTTTGCACCAATGAAGGCCTAACTTCTAAAACTTGATTTGATACGATAGATATCCTCTAGATAAATTGTGTCATTTTTTGTAACAAAGTTTTACATATTCTTTCTTTTATATACTCAAGTAATTGTATGCAAATAATTATTTTATCCATATGGAACACAAATTATTATATCCTTATGGGACACATATTCATCTATCTTAATAAGATGAGATAAGTATTCATCTATCCATATAGGATTATTTTTTTCTTTGGATAGAAATTTTGATTCATTAGGATAATATATTTCCCAATTATTTTTGATAGACTACTCTTCCCTATTGAAAAAGTATTGATCTCATCATCTACCAATAATATCAAATTCATACCTCATCTCAAAATTTAGCCTAAAGCCTCAAGGATGTAAATTTTTTACTAAAACTCTTCTAAGTATATAGCAAATCCTAAATTTATATTTTAATTTCTTTAAATAGGTTCTAAGCATAAGTTGGCCTATCTAGTTTTAAGGGAATACCAACTAAAGTCCAAAAGAATTGAGTATTATGAACCTCCTTCATTTATCTAGATTGTCTATATATATGTATCCACAAGATCGATGTATGACATATGTAGTTTTGATTTCATTTAATTTTTGATGTGAATTGTAAAGAGAGGGTATGCAACCCTTTCTAGGGCTTCCCTTAACTAGATATTTCCTCTTCAACTACTATCTACTAAGGGAAACATTGATTCAATAGTTTTTTATCGTTCATACAAAAACTTATTAACTTTTTAAACTGAAGCACATACTCTCTACTAATCTATTTTAAAAATTTGGAACCTTGTGATGACAAACTACTTGATACAATAAATAATTATTAATTTATTTATGAGAAATATTTTTTGTTCACTCAAATTTAGTTAAAAGATTGATGTATCCTTATTATTCCTTAACAATTTAAAGGGAGGAATCCACATATGTCATTGTTACAACTATGTTAGGTGATAGATGAAATTACAAAAAATGACTCATAAACATGAACCAAAGACATCTTTAATAGTGAACACTATAAATGATTTTAGTTTGTATAAATTATTTAAAATGTTAAAAATTGAAAATGAAACAATAAAATCTATATGAATATTCAATTAGAAGTACTTATTACTTTCTAATAAAGAAGGCCCCAAGTGAGTGAGGTGAGAACATACAGCGAATAAATCTTCTACAATTAATATTTTTTCTATTTAAACAATTAATTTGGTATATTTACTGAATTTTCAAAAGTATTAATATATACATTTTTAAAAATAAAATAAAATTGAAACAAGATTAAAAATTAAACAAAATACTATTTGACACTATATGATATTACTAAGATTAAATTATGAACAATTAATGGTTGATTTTTTTCACATATTTTACATTAATTTCTAACTTACATAAAAAAAATAGATTTATTATATGTAAAACTCATTTTGATCTATATCACTAAAAAATAATTAACTCTATCAATCAACCTTATACAAAAATAAGAGTATTGTTTTATAAAATAATCTTAGGGCTATATAACTAATTTATATATTTTAGCCTATGATTTTGTTCATAGCTTTGGATATCTCAATATATATTATATTAATTATAGTTCAAATAGGTCATGTATTGCAGGTGTGAAACGCGAATATCAAATAATTCAACATATGTGATCGATAAAGAGAACATTCTAATAAGAAATTGGTTTATTAAAATGTAATCCTTTTCTACATTCTCATAATATAATATGTGGGAATTTATGTATATAGAGATAAGTAAAGATTATGAAACTGAAACCAACTTTACATAAGATTTGTATCATTTATAAACATTTATAACATGATGTGATGTGATGATAGGATAAGTATTAAAAACATTAAAATATTTCAAAAAATAATAAGGAAAACAATTATATCAAATTCATATTAATGAGTAAATAGAATAACTCTACACAATCATATATGAGATTGCAGGGAAAGGTGATATTATGTATGAATCATCATATCTTGAGATGGGTATCTTCCATTAAAGAAACCATATACATTAGTATTTACTCCCCAAGTCTCTAGTTTAAACTTGATACACGAAATTATGCAATAAGTAGGGCTACCATTGAATTATATATTAACAATGAACATAACATAATTGAAGAAGTAGGTTTTATAGTCATGACCATTAATTTTTTACGTGACTAGTGACATTACATTTCATGTTTGCATAAATTTTTTTACATAGTCTATGGTAGTGTGAGAATAAATAAACTCATTGTAGGGACACTCCTAGGATAATGAATGGAAGTCGAGATGACACATTTCCTTTGGCCATCAATATAAGAGATCTATAGCTCTATGAAACATTGCCACTTTAGATCTACAATTGAACATATTACTAAGGTACATAGCCATACTAATGGAGCTCTTTGAGAAATAGTTTCCATTGTTATTTATTATAGATTAACTTATTGGGCACTCCCCATACTAATATACACACATTTTTGTGAGTGCATATATAGAGGTGAAGAGACAAAGCATGTTATGGAATTGTGTAAATTATGTAAGTATTGGTTTAGACAAGATTCAAGTGTATTGATTAAGTCAATGAATTAAATATTTGCTATATTTTTTAAGCATATCAAAATATTTTTAGTGTATCTGGATGATCTCACAATAGTATGTCGCATTTTTTGGTCAAACTAGGACATTGGAATCAACATTTTCACCAAATTTTTACTTTCTGACACCTATAGCAACTAAAATGTTAAGAATTTGAAGATGATGCAAACTAGTGATTTTTGAGATTTTGTCTATAGATTATAAATATATTTAGTTTAAAAAATAATAATTTGTGTTTTCTATGTAACTTTTAATAACTTATTTTTATAGTTAATAATATTTTTTAAAATGACGTTTATTTGGTATAGCATAATTTTATTTGTAGGAAGGATAAAGCTATAAATTTTAAGCATACATTTGTAACATAGATATTTAAGGATTTTTTCCATAATTTAATGTTGCATAATTTAATTTTTAAATTTTTTTGAAGTGTTATTAGCTATAATTCAAACATAGGTTCATTTAGTATTGCATCTTTTTTTGTATTCGTCACATTTTTTGTTGTTGTTGAATTAAGAACATCAATACCTAGAAGACAACAATTTTCAATTTTTATTTTATTTTATCTATTTTACTATTTTACCATGTGTGTGGAACAAAGACCTCAATTGCTAAAAAAACTATCTTCACTAGAAAACAAAATAAAAAATATAATATCAAATTAAATATATTCGATATTATACTTGTTGGAAAGATTACTTTGATTGCTAATTTTTTATTTTTGGTTGATTCCATTTGAAGGTTCAACCTGAGGTTTCAAGGTGAAAATTCAAAGCAAAATCTTCTTAGACATGAAAGGGAAGAGACCATCCAAGGACCTTCATTTGAAGGTGCCTTCAAACGAAGGTATCTTCAAATTAAGGACCTTGGATGGGTACGGGAAGGAATAAAATATTCCATAAATGAAGGTAATTTCAATTGAAGGTTTCCATATGTTCAAAGGTGTTTTGCACACCACCTTCATTCAAATAAAAACCTTCAAATGAAGGTATTTGAAACTTTTGAGCACCCAACACCTTCAGAAATTTGATGTCCCTCAAGTGGGAATCACTACTACAGGTTCAACTATCTTGATTTAGACAATTGGGGAGATTGGGTGAAGTGGGGGTTGATGCTGACCTATTAACAACAATAAACAATTATTGTTTCCAACTATTTCAATAAAAAAATGTCAATCTTAGTGTATTTTTTTAGAATATAATCAACCTCCATTCTTACCCACTTATATAATATAGTCATAACACAATAATAACATCATCTTATATTACTATGCATTGCATTAATCCTTTTATTGTTCACCTTTCACATTAACATTGTTCCTTCATAATATATAATTGATTCTCAAATTTATTTAGTTTATACATATTTATATATTTATTTTTTGTAATGAATATGATATAACCCATTTGTTTAGGCTCCTACTATAATCAGATTCCACCATGCATCTACCTCTCTATTATTACTACACATATTTTGCACAACATAACTATCCCAACATCTTGTTTGTATCAATGTAACTTCTTAACTCATTTTTTACTACATTCAATAATTGCATGGATATGAACAGGTGATTGAATAGTTACAATACATATAAATAACAGTTAGGTTTGTAATATGCCATACAATCACTTGAAGTAAATTTCCTAAGTTTTACTGTGCAATTAAAATAAACTATGTAACAAGCCATTGCAATAATTTTTTTTCCTTTCTTAATTGAAAATAAATGAACAAAGATGTTATACATCTTACAATAAGGATTTCCATTCCATTACAATATTTTGTAAAGTACAATATTACCAAGAAAGTACAAAACTACATACATAGCTCCTTCGAGCTTCATGGCATAAGATATAGATGGTCCAAGAATCCGCCTTTCAAAACCTTGGTCTCTTATCACCTACTAAGGAGGAGAAGCATCACTCAAGCCCTTTTCCACCAACCATAGACTCATATGCAATCCCCCGCACATCTATCAATGATAGATGGCCCTACCCTCCGATGAAGGTATTGGTTGGGTAACCCCGTACGACATTACACTTTGAGCTTAGTGTTGTGCCCTACATGACTAGGTTTTATAACCTATGCTAGGTAGCCCTCATGCATTTAAATGGACACAATGAACCGACAATGGAGCTTAGGAAAATCACACTACTTTGGCCAAAGTATTCTCACTTAGTACTTCGAGTGAAGGTATACCATTCACTTACACTATAGCAAGCTCATTTTGACTTAAGGCCATTATATCTATGCTTAGGTGATCCCTCTCCATGGGAAAGCTACTCCCCAAGATAACCTATCTCTTTAATATAACCTAAGGTAACACCACTCATTAGGCCTTAGTTCCCTCCCTTCACTAGATATTTATCTCGGGAGTATCCTACTAGCCATCTAGCATAATTAAATATCTAGCTATGAGTGTTCCTTAAGCTTGTAAATGTTTGGTCATATCTAGTATAATAACAATACCTATGACAAACAGTCTCCCTTACCCTTGACTAATCATATCGAGTATAATATCAATACCTAGGACAAACAGTCTCTCCTATTTATGTTTAGGGCAAGTGCATGGAAATGGGTAGCCATTTCGTGGACACATTCAAAAAAAACTTTTACGCGCTTGCGTTATTGCTTGTTAAAAGAAAAAAAGAAAAAAAGAGAAATGTTGTCATTTTGATTTCGATTGTTTTTTTCTTCTAGCTGCGGCCAAAACCCCCATATTTTGCGCTTGTGTTCTAGGAGGATCCATTCAATAAAATTATTCACCAACAATTGCTATTTCTTCGCAACGATGGCACCATGACAACAAGGAGGTGTGAGAGGTAATGCTTGTGTGGTTTTTTGTTTTGAATTAGTTAGTTTTAGGTTGAATTTGATATATATTTGTTTGAATTTTTAGGAGATACAAATCAACCTGCAAACCCTCAAGATCCTCAATAGGAAGACCAACCAAATCCTCAAGATCAAAATTAACCACAACAACAACCTCTTCCACCAATAACTCAACCCCCTCCTGGCACTCAACAAAATTTAATGAGTGAAATTGAGAACAACAAAAAGAAAATTGACGATTTGATCAGTTGGTTGAGTGATCCAAATGGTTCAACTGCAAAAAGAATGACCCTAGCAAATTCATTGAAAGATATGTTAACAAATGTAGATTCAATTAGCAAATAAATATCTGGATGGTAAGATAGGAGGCAAAAGGCTAGGGATTATTATGCAAATAAACTATCATATAAAGATGTAAAGGATTTAAAAATTACAAAAGGTGATTTGTGCTCATTATTCACCGACCCACACACAAATCAAAATCTTACCCTCAATGCGAAGAGGTTTCCTATCCATTGGTGCCACCACCAACATATTAGGGACCAATTTTATGATAGGCGGTACATGGTCTTTGATTATCCACTGTGAAAAAATTGTGAAGTCCCACAATATTTCCTTAGGAAACCATAAGTGAGTTCATATTGAACAAAATCCCAAATTATTTTGATATGAGGGATTTTTAGGGGAGACGTGGGGGGTCAACTCAGGATAGACCCGGTGCACAGTCGGATCCTACATGACAAGGTAGATGAGCTCTCGCTAGGCCACCTCATGAGCATGTTGTTATGCCTTCCATCATGAAGCAAAGTGTTGATGTAGAGACATTGTAGGCATTCAACACTTTGCATAGAGTGTGATCCATCATACTAGCCCTATTCTACAACGCTATCCAAGGGAGTCTTTCAGTGGTGGCCTTCAAACCCATATGTGTCAATCTTGCAGGACGACTTGTTCATATGACCCCATCGACACTCAGGAGGCTGGTACATAAGATCCATCTGCAACTGTGGAGATGGAGAGGGCAGCTGACATTTTGTATGAGAAATATGGCATTGATAGTCAAGTAAAAGTTAGCATGCTCATTGAATTTAATTTATTAAATTTCGATTTTGAAATGCAAGATTAACTAAAAATGTTTTATGATTTTAATAAAATTACAGAGTCATAGTGTTGAGACTGGATACACCGGCCCCCTACCTACTTATTTTTGCAGTACACCTATCGCTGGGGTATGTAACTAGTAAACAATTATAAATTTATTACATGTTAATAGCATTATTTTACGAATGGTAATTTAATATACGATTTTGGATGTTGAACAGACTAATATTGGAGGTTTCAATGGAACACTTTCCAGTGGCAGCAAATTTACTCAAACCTACATGGAGGTAATAAAATAAAGAGTTTAACTAATGAATTGTACTTAATAGATTTGTGTAGTTTATATGCACATCGTTGATTACGTTGAATAATTTGTGGTTTTATTTTTAGTTGTTGCAAGCCGAAACACCTCCGAATATGACAAGGGCAATGGAGATTGGTGTGTGATCTACTATACAATCCTTGATGGCTCTGACAGGGGAGGTATGAGGCAAATTAGTAAATTTCAATTTACATTTGTTGTTATAGATGTTAGTGAAAAATCAAACCATTATTGATTTACGTAGTTTAATTTCTATTTGTATGATTTATACAAGGCTTGAGCATGCCTGAGCATGGGTGTGAGAATATATCCCTTGTGGAGAGTGATCATGAGATGGCGATAAGTGATTATTTTGTCAAATATATCATTTTTTATAATGTAATTTCTATATATTCATGTCTTTACTTCTTATTGTAACTGTTAAAACTTCACCATGAACTAAACACTAGGAGGAGCAGCAGGAGCACTCCTCGAGCGTAGCAAAAATGAGTGACAAAACTATCACCATTTGATCAAAAAGCAAAGGGAAAGATTTTATTACCAGATCATGGAGAGCAATGACTTTTGATTCCAGAGCCCTTTGTTGTATGCCTACATGGCTATTTGGTTAATACAAATATCTTTTATTGATGGTGTCCATATTTGCATTCTAAATTGATGGTTCAATAGATATGAGTTACGTGTATTCAAGTGTATACTTTACAACTTACGTGTATACTTTGTGACTTACGTGTCTTTGAATGTATACTTTGTGGCTTACGTGTTTTCATGCGTATACCTTGTATTCATGCATATACTTTGTATTAATTTGTGTATACTATGTATTCGTGTGTATAATTCTTGAGGCTTACATGTTTTTGAGTGCTTGTGCTTCCCTTATTGACATGTACATGCTTGAATTATTCACATGTATAATTATTAATTGGTTAGCCCTAGCATTGATCATTGTTGTCCTTCATGGTTTGTCTTCAATATTAGTTGATTGATGCTAAACAACTTTATCTAAAAGAAAAAAAGACGTTTTCAATTGGTATTCCATGAAATGATTCATAAAAATATTTCAATATGTTCTTGATGTGTCACCATCGAAAGATTTATATGTCAAATTTTTGCAATATTATTTCTTATATATGAAATGGACTCGGGAGAAAGCAAGTTATAATTTATAATACAAATAAGAAATGGACTCAAGGTTGTCCTAGACCCCCAAATAGGTCTATTTAACAAAGCAACACACTCTCAATCACTCTTAAAATTGCAAAGCACCATTGGTGATGCAGAGTGGCTCAACCAAGTTGTGATTTGACACAGCTTCTCTCAAATATGCCCACTAAGACTCCAACATTCTCTTGACTCAACAGGGTAACTCAACTACCCAACCATGGAATCTATCAAACCAGACATAACCAAAACTTGGAGTAGACTTGGAAACCTACCAACATGACCAACCCAACTCAACACAACTCACCTTATGGTTGGGAACCACCTCTGACCTATCGCTTCCAAACTAGGCCTCCTATTCCTTGCAACCTAACCAACTAGGACAGTCAACAAAAAAACCACTCAAAAGGAATTAACTAGACCAAGGACACTGGTTCTAGGAATCTTATACCAATTTCCACAAGTCCTCAAAGGCCTGTGTCTTGACAACAAAAGACAAAGCCATGACAGGCCAAAACAAAATGCTACAAGGTTGTCCTAATTAGGCTACTCCACACAAGGAATCAATTACCTTGGCTCACCCCAAAACCCCTTAGTCACAAATAGGTTCTTATGACCTTTTCTAACACAAATAAAATTCTCCCAAGCACCCTTGTCACAAAACACTTATGAAAACAATCAAAAAACATATTTTACACAAAATTAGGCTTGTCACATAGAGATGTCAAGCCTAGAATGCCAAATATCTCTCTCCGACCTTTAAGAAATTCTTTGAAACCAACATGGAATCACAATATACATGGTACTCTTCCATTCCACCCAAATCTATCCTTAGCATATGGTGGATATGGAAGATATGAGGGAATTTCACTCAAAACACTAGTTTTTGAGGGTTTCAGACTACTTGTAGAAAAATGATAAGAACTCTCCTATTCCTTTATGGTTTTGCACCAAACCACCACCAAAAGAAAGAAAAATAAGCCCTCTTTCAATCCATTTCAGCCTTGGAACCGTACAAGAAAGCTACAGTTCGTACCAAGTACGGGATCAACAAGTTTTGTATCAAAAATTTGAAAAAACAAAGAACAATGTGAATAATTCTTATTAGATCTTCTCAAAAAGTTCAATAACAACCTCCATTGGAGCCTCTCAATGATTTACATAGTCTTTTACACCCTTCTCTAATTGATCCACACCCTCAACTAACTAAAAACCAACTTTCAAAATAAATAACTGTTGCATTTCAAATTTGTTGCTTTAAGCAACTTACAAATTTGCAACTTTGGACTCCTCCGACCTAATGAATACAACTAATGACCTCTAAACCCACACAAATGGCTTAGAAATAGCCTTATTACATAAAAAAACTCCATTCTTTCACACTCATATACAAATTCAAATTTGCCTTCAAAAGCTACAAAGACAACTTCTAGTGCAAGATTGAAATTTTCACATTTTTTATCACTAGACCCAAAAATCACCCTAAAACATACCTAATGGTCTTAATTGAGCTTATTCAAGACAAATCATGCTCAAAATACCCACAACAACCTATTGACCATCAGATAATCACTAAAACCACTAAACTAGACCTTCTTCATCAAATGGAGGAACAAGGTGTTATGCACCAATGATCATACACTTTTTGTGTGGAATACTCGAACTTCTCAACCATCATTTGTATGTTTCTCTTTTCCATTGTTTTGCATGCCATCATAAGGGATCAAGCTGGTTGAATGCAACTTAGATCAATTTTGCATGTTTGGGTGCGAAAGACGGCCATGCCTAGCATAAACCTACCTATCGAGATGTGTTAGAGCAGTTATTTTGGTCACATTAATTGCAAAATGAAAGTTGCACCACTTTGCAACTTTACATTGCTTTCATTTGACACTTTTTCCATCAATTGAAAATCCGCTACCACGGGAAAACCACTCTGAGATAGCCAAAACCGAGAGAGGTTTTTGTAGAGGGGCCCAAATCGATCCTGTAGGATCAAATGAGGATTTTCTAAGTGTCACAGTATTCAAGTAATAGCATGCTGAAGTTTGCAACCATTTGACACTTTGGATCCTTAAGGGATCGATCCGGTTGAACATACCTTGGAGTGATTTTGTGTGTTTTAGTGTGAAAAGGACCATGAATAGTGTAAAAATACATATTCATACGCGTTGGAACAATCTGCTTGGTCACACGAGTTGCAGAGCAAAAGTTGCACCACTTTGCAACTTTGCACAATTTGAATTTGACACTTTTCCATCAAGTGAAAATCCGTCGCTACGGGAAAACCACTCCAAGATAGCCGAAACCAAGAGAGGTTTTTGTAGAGGGGCCCAACACAATCTTGTAGGATTAGACGAGAAATTTCTAAGGATCATGGTATCCGAGTAATAGCATGATGAAGTTTGCAGCCATTTTGCACTTTGTACCCTTACGGGATCAATCCAGTGGAATGTAGCTTGAAGTGATTTCGCGTGTTTCAGTGCGAAAGATGACCATGAATAGCATAAAAATACATATTCCAACCTGTTGGAACAGTCCGCTTAGTCACACAAGTTGCAGAATGAAAGTTGCACCACTTTGCAACTTTGCACAACTTGAATTTAACACTTTTTCCATCAAGTGAAAATTCGCCACTATGGGAAAACCACTCTGAGATAGCCAAAACCGAGAGAGGTTTTTGTAGAGGGTCCCAACATGATCCTGTAGGATTAGACGATAAGTTTCTAAGCATCATGGTATCCGAGTAATAGCATGTTGAAGTTTGCAGCCATTTAGCACTTTGGACCCTTAAGAGATCGATCTGGTTGAACGTACCTTAGAGCGATTCCACATGTTTGGGTATGAAATATGACCATTCCTAGTGTAAACATACCTATTCAGATGCATTGGAATAGTTGTCTTAGTCACATGAGTTGCAGAGCGAAGGTTGCACCACTTTGCAACTTTGCACTACTTACATTTGACACTTTTTCCATCAAGTGAAAATCCGCCGCCACGGGAAAAAAACTCCAAAATGGCCAAAACCGAGAGAGATTTTTGTAGAGAGGACCAACATGATCCTATAGGATTAGACAAGAAGTTTCTAAGGATCATAGTATCTGAGTAACAACGTGCTGAAGTTTGCAGCCATTTTGCACTTTGGACCCTTAAGGGATCGATCCAATTGATCGTAGCTTGGAGCGATTCCACGTGTTTGGGTATGAAAGAGGACCATGCCTACCGTAGAAATATCTATTCAGACGCGTTGGAATAGTTCACTTGGTCACACGAGTTTCAAAACGAAAGTTGCACCACTTTGCAACTTTGCACTGCTTGCATTTGACGCTTTTTCCATCAAGTGAAAATCCGCCCCCACGGGAAAACCACTCCGAGATAGCCAAAACCGAGAGAGGTTTTTGTAGAGGGGCCTAAAAAAATCCTATAGGATTAGACAAGAATTTTCTAAGTGAAAGGGAATAATTTTTATGGTGTTTGTGCTGCTGCCCCTATAGATTTTGATGGAAAAGGGCATGAAAAATGAGGTTTCACCCTAGGGTTTGATAAAATATTGCATGTAGAGGTTGGGTGATTATATTTTGAGTTTTTTCAAGTGAGTTTAAGAAAATCTGAGGTGGTGGCATGTTCTGGTAAGGTGTGAAACCATTCATTTTAATATACCCTCCTTATACTAGCATAAAATAAGGGTTTTGGTTTGACATGGTGGAGTGAGTTTTTCTTGAGAAAAATTATGGATATGAGGGTTTGGATACATGATAATTTATGTCCCAACAATATAAGGGGGTTGTTGAATGTTAAAGGTATGTTCCTTTGTAAATTAGGCCTAGTTAGCCTAATGAGGACAATGAAGAAGATCATTTTTGATGCACATGTTCCAAGACAGTCACTATTGATTTTGAAGTATGTGTTGTAAGTCAATAATAGCTATCTAGATCAGTCACTTTTTTGTGAATTTATTTGAGAATTTTTCCTCAAAACACCACTTGGAGCCACACTTTTCACTTGAAAATTCATCATAAACCCTTTAGAAACAACTCCACCTTTGTTTCTTGAATTCCCCTACACAAATAAACACACACACATACCTAAAACATCCTAATACTAACTTACTCCACTAATCTAGACTATCAAATTTAGTGGAGTAGTCATTATTGGTTTAGAGATTGAGTTGAGAAAAATCAATTCAAACTAATGATAAACTCAATGGATACCCTCCTAAATAGATTCAAATGAAAGATATTTCACTATTCTACCTTAAACAACAAGATTCAAGGCCTTAAACTACCGTATATGTCGTACAAGTTAATGAACAACTAGAAAAACTCATAGGAAAAACTCATAAAATCGCTAAAATAGGGACTTTATTGATTGTAAATATTCAAGAATACAAAAGATCTTTGTTTTGCTCGACCTTACATGCTTTATATCACTTCTCTAATCACCTAATGACATCTTTGAGACTTTGCATACATTACATATGACCTTTGCATAACCTTTTTCACATTGTTTACATTTCAAAATTCAAATTTTTTAAATTTGCCTATTGAAGGCATTTACAGAACAAGATGCTACTGCACCAAGCATAAACTCCAAAATTATAGTATTTGAGTAAGTCTCATTACAATGCCGGGTAAGTGCACCAAGATGGTTCCCAAAAAGGGGACTTAAGTGGACAACTTTTTTCTGAAATCAGGAAATACTGACCTTGGACATGAAATTGAGGATACTTAGACTCAAAATTTTGAGATGGAGCAAAAAGAAGGATTCAAGTGCTCCGAGTCTACTTTCTAAAATACTAATTTATTTTGAAAATGGTTGACATTAAGGGGTTCAAATGAGGGATGTACAAAAATTGGTGTTGTTTTTGTCAGAAAAACATAACATAGCAACTCTTGTACGACCCTCGTACGGTGAACTTTTTTTTAGTATTTTTAAAATTGCAAGGGGCAGAAGTTAGCTAACAGTATGTAGTTGATGCAAGATTTTTCTAATAATTTTTTAATGAATATTTGATGTTTTACTAATTTGCGAAGTGGACATATCCTGAAAATAGAATTTTGGCCGTGCTACCCCTACAAATTTTGGAAACTGATTGATTTGTTTTTTATTTTATTTTTTAATTTTGTAGAATGGAGTCTAGTTTCTAAAAATGTAATTTATTTGAAAAATTGATGAACGGTTAATTTATAATGAAAAAAATACCAAACACTACTTTTTGGCAAAAAAAAGACATACAGATAAAATAAATTATGGATGAAAGACTTAACATTTTCAGAAAGTGAAAAAAATTACATCGTTGGATAGCTAAGAGATAACCCAAAATTACCCATGTGCTCGATTTTTTTGATATTGAACCACGTGCAATCCTGACGGTGAGCACGAACTCGATTATGAGAAATATGGTGGATTTTTTAAAAATACGTCTTTGGTCGTTGGGAATGCCCTTCAAGCCTTTGGGTTGGTATTCCAAGGCAAATACCAAGCCTAAGGCTTGGGAATTCCCAAAGCAAGATATAACGCACTCGCGTTATATCTCACTTTTGACATGGTTTTTGCTTTTGCGGGGAACATGTCTACTAGCACATAACGCGAGCGCGTTATAACGCACTCATGTTATGTTTTACTTTATGTTAAATGCCAATATATTGTATGCTGATATATTTTTGTGTACATGTATGTCAGGTATGTATGTATGCTTGTATGGATGTAATATTTTATATGTACATATGTATTATGCTTGTATGTATGCATTTATGTATGTCTTTAGACAAATGGAGAATTTAGAGAGAGTCTAGAGCGATGGAGAGGGTGTCAAAGTGATAGTTTAAGAGAGAGGGAGTGGGAGAGAAGGGGTTGGATTGAGGGGGAACTAGCTAGGTAGGGTGGGAGGGATAGAGGGAGGGAGAGAGAGAGGGGGGGTGGGAGAGAGAGAATTGAGGGAGAGGGAGAGAGAGAGGGGGTGGGAGAGAAGGAAGAGAGGAGAGGGAGAGGGAGAGAGGGAGAGAGGGGGTGGGAGAGAGAGAAAGGGAGAGGGAGAGAGAGAGACAAAGAGAAAGAGAGAGTTATGTAGGTAGGGTGTGAAAGGGAGAGACTTGAGAGTGTGAGAGGGAGAGACTTGAGAGTGTGAGGGGGTGAGAGGGAGAGACTTGAGAGATTGGTAGCGAGAGGGAGTTGGAGAGACAGGGAGTGTGAGAGAGATGGAGTTTGAGAGAGAGGGAGTGTGAGTGAGAGACTTGAGAGAGGGAGAGGGTGTGAGAGGGAGTGACCTGATAGAGGTAGAGAAAGAGGGGGGTGGAGTGAGAGGGACTTATCTAGGTAGGGTTGGAGGGATAGATAGAGAGAGGGGAGAGAGACAAAGAGAGAGTTACCTAGGTAGGTTGGAAGATGGAGAGACCTTAGAGAGAGGGGGTGGGAGTAAGAGACATGAGAGAGTGGGAGGCACATAAAGAGAGATGGATAGAGGGAGCAAGAGAGGGTGGTAGGGATTGATTGAACGAGAGGTACGAAGAAAGAGGGAGATGGTAGATAGAGACAATTAGAGAGGGTAGGAGGGAGGAAAGGAGGAGAGGGGAGATGTATAGATAGAGAGAAAGT